>JASANF010007099.1:0-49216 GCA_030248245.1 Trissonchulus sp. WLG1_4 | reverse complement strand
GCCTGGACTGTTTTATCCAAACCCACCGCCACCATTATATTAACCGAAACGCCCCTGTATTATGAACAGAAACTCGTTGTTTGTGGCCATTTGGCAGCCCCTCTCCGATCTCATCACCCAAAGTCATTCCCTCCTGTCCCAAGAAACCCTTCACCACATCCTCATTGGCCGCCACCCCTTCTGGGCCTCCGGACTCAACAAAATCCCCCCTGTCCCCTCCATTGACCACCCCGGCACCGACCGCTATGGACACTTCTTAACGAAGCCTCGGTCCAAATCGCTACCAATACCCGGGTCTCATTGGCCTGTCCCTATGGCTACCTCCCCTACTTCCGTTGCTCTTGACCTAGAATTATCGGTGATGCCTGATATTAATCTCTGCGATGTATCGAGTGGCGTAATCTGCCACCGAGATGCTCGCCTCAAGGACATTCCTCTTCCTCCTCTGCCACATGGACCAGTCCCAATTCTACCAGGTGATTATCGACATTGGATTCGATGTCCTGGTCCACCCCATCTTCCGGCCGCTGGGCCGCCAAGCATTACGCCCACAACCATCCATTTCCGATAGTGACGGTTAAATTTAGGTAACTTTTGTTTTTATTGTGTAATTGTTTTGATTGTTTTGTTTGTTGACCAGATCGCCTCAGTTCCGTCTGAATAGTTAGCCTACGTTTTTAATCTCAGCGCTCCATCCTGTCATGTATGTACTCTTATGTATCCGTATGAACTGTAAGCACCTCAAACATTATGCAACCTAACCTGTTTTCGAACGGGGACGGTCGATTTTTGTAGCCCCCGTGTAACGGGGAGGTTCGACTCAGTCCCCCTCTTGACCCCCTTATTGCTTTTTAAATTTATTATAGAACTTCTAAACTACCTAACTTTTAAATTGGCCTATCATTAATCTAGACTTTTCACAAAATTTCACAGCTACTTATATTACCCCGCGTCCTTAGCGTAAACTAATCCCCCTTGCCTTCTGGTGGTCATAAACAATCCACCAGAAGGGCCGCCTCGTACCAGCGATAGTTTAACGATCATTCTTTGAGACCTAATAACTGCCGGCACCCAAAGATTACACCCGCTCCTAGTCACCAAATGAGTTGGTGGATTTGAGAGAAGGACGTGTTGTTAGATGGTTAAGGGGAAAAGTATCGCGAAAGCAGTCGGTTTGGCGGGGCTGTAAAGCTAGTTCAGTGTGAAGTTTGAAACTGTTCTTTCTATTTTGTCAAATTATATGTTAAGGCAAATAATTTTGCCAACTTTCAGCATCCTTGGTCCAACATCAAGCTTGTAGTGTCAGTCTCTAATAACTCGTCAAGTCGGGGAAATAGGATTTTGAAAACCTATTAACATTCGCTAGTATGGTCACAATTATTAACTGATTTGTTTATTTTGTTTCTACAGACCGAAAGCACATATGCTGCAGTTTCTGCACACAAAATTTAGTGCAATTCCTTTCAGTTTCGTTTTTGTTATACTCTTTTGAACTGTGAAAAGTTGTGAACTGTGAAGCACTCACAGCAATAATGAGAAATTGTGAAAAAATCAATAGAAGCTTATTTTGAAATCTGAAGAAAAAGCTTACCATTATTTTTCTTATTTGTTTACAAAAATTGTGCGCTCCACACGTTATGTGTACTGTCACAAGCTGGCCAATCTGATATCACGCTCTTTTTGCTGATCTTTTCATGTCTATTCTTTTGTGTGATGTCTGGCTTACAAATGGCGATAGGTCAAAAATATTTGTCATTGTCGGTAGTCTTGGGTCAGAAAGTGAGTATTTGGTACCGTGGGGTACCGCTGACTTGGGGCTTGAGTTGCAGGGTTAAGCATTCTGCTAGTCCACACAGAAGTTCCCAGGCTCGATTCCCTACAAGTTTTTTTTTCACAAAATAGGAAAATTCTTTTTCAAAATATTATTATTATTAAGCTTCTTTTGACAAAAATTTACAAACAGTTTTACAAACAAGCTCTTCTGCTGAGTGAAAAGTGGTTACATTGTGAGTACTGACTACTGAGTGTCAATATTCCAAAGGAAATATTAAACGCGGCCATTATTTGTGGATAAGTGATTTTTAAATCCTAATTTTTGCACACATTTACTGCTGAGTTGCTCCAAAGCCTTAAGGCCTACTCACACAGGGCTCATTTTGCTGCATGGCGTACGCCATGGCGCATGAGAGGTCGCATGAGCGGGCGCACACGCACACTTGCCCACTGCATTGTGTGCATTGTGTGCATTGTGCTTGTGTGCATTGTGTGAGCGGGTGCATTCTGTTTTCACACAGCCTGCTGCATTATTTCACACAATGCAGTAGGCAAGTGTGCGTGTGCGCCCGCTCATGCGCCCTCTCATGCGCCCGCTCATGCGCCCTCGTGTGAATAGGCTTTAACTGATAACTATAAACACGAAAGTCAAAATAGGAAAAAACATGCCAGCAATTGTCATAATTAAATTTTGAAATAAGTTACAACAGTGGTTACTGAGTTGTGAGTGTAAATCATTTTAGTGATTTTATTTCCACAACTTCAGCAAGCAAGCAATATTTACACACGCGTATATACGGGGTGTTAAAAAAGAGTTGAGCGGTCAATTTAATTAATCAAGCCGAAATAATTTTAATTCAATTTCAATTCAATTTAATTTGATATGAAGTTAAAACACCCTCAAATAACTTGAATTAAAAAACCACGTACTGTGAATTTGATACTTATGATTTTTTCACTATACAAATTCAGTTCTGGAACAACGGGAAACGGGCCATAGGACAATGTGTCTACTAAATACCTAATATCCACTTTTAATGAAAAAAGGATATTGGTTAAAGGTTAACATTGTGACAAACAGTTTTAAAAATGATTACGGACGTTTGAAAAGTTCAAAAACAGACTTTTGCAAGTTCCTTTCCTATGTATGTAGAAAAGAGCCTAAGTAAAACCAAGAGTACATAATAGCGTCTCACTCTATATAGAAGAAGAGTGAGACACTCTCCAGCCTGCCTGTGTTCTAGCACAGGCAGATGCGCTGGTCGTTTTCAGACTACATGTTGACATTCATTAACATGTGGCTGACCAATCAGCGCGTAGATTCCCTGCGTAACACACTTTAGTATATAATCGCTGATGCGTTGATAAGCATTAAGATAGGGATAAAAGCTCAACTCACTATTTATTCATAGTCTGCTTGCAAAAACATTAAAAAAGGTTTGCAAATACCTTTGGGGATATTTTCAACATTTAGCGAAATTTGGAGTGAGAAACTTTTGAGATATAAACTTTTCTGAATTATTCAAAGTTTCTCAATCAATTTCGCTGAAAGTTTGCCAAAATATCCCCAAAGGTATTTGCAAACCTTTTTAATGTTTTTACAAGCAGACTGTGAATAAATAATGAGTTATTAACCTTTATCCTATCCCGTTTTATGATTGGAGCACGTGCACAGGCGTCTGCCAATCAGAGAATAGAAGCTCGCTTCTGATTGGCCAGTCACATGTTGCATAGAATGTCAACATGTAGCCTGAAAACGACCAGCGCATCTGCCTGTGCTAGAACACAGGCAGGCTGGAGAGTGTCTCACTCTTCTTCTATATACAGTGAGAAACTATTATGTACTCTTGGTAAAACTATTTCACAAATATTTTATTTAGAAAAAATAAAAATTGTGCACGCCCGCGAGTCGAACCCAGCACCTCTCGCACCCGAAGCGAGCATCATTCCACTGGACCAACGAGCCATATTGTACAATCTCAGGGGTGTTGCGGCCCATCTTACAACAAGCAGGCCACAAAAGGGGCAAGGTTCCTTTGTTGAGTGCAAAATTCATATTTGTCACCTTTAACATTTCGCTTTTCGCCTTCAGTGTGCATTGCGATTCTAGAAAGCAATTAATACCTGCTACAGGTCCAGTTGCTTAATTTCATCTCAGTGCCTGCATAAAATACATACTCAATTACTGTAAAAACTAAACCAATTATCCGGAACCTGTAATAGTTACAAAACTTCTTTGATTCCAGCACTCATTTACGTTATTGACAAAACTTTAGTTCAAAACAGATTTTTAAGACCTAACAACTTTTTTGGAAAAAATACGACGGTGGGGGTCGAACCCTTGCAGTGATCAAATATTCTTGAAATAGCGCTTTTGACCACTCGGCTACTCTACTCCCACTTTTTATTGATGTTTAAGTTGCTGCTCTGGAAAGAAATATATATGACAAATATGAGAACTTCAATAAATATTCGATTCTAATTATATTTTTTAAATAATAAACCTACCTACATTAACTTTGCTTTAGCTAACCGAAGTACTAGAGTTTTAACCGAAGTTTGAGACTATGAAAAACAACAATAGTCCAGACAGTCACGTGATCTGCATTCATATTTTGTCTGAAAAAATGCAATGGGCAAAGAATTTTAAATAACAAAATACAATCAAAATTACATTTAAGACCTCTGAAAAAGTGTGGTTTACAAATGTTTCATTTGAAATTCTAAAAAACGCCGTTTTCAAAAAAAAGAGCAGTCAGCTCCCATACTGACTTTATGTGTTAATCATATGTGCATAACAGCATGTAGCTACTACTTTTACACTGCGCAGAGTTGATTTCAAAACAATAGTTCCTTCTCTAGAAGGAAAGAAAATATAGGAGAATAGAAAATATGGAATTTCTCAAAAAAAAAATAGGAAAAAAGAATTCGTTTTATAAGGAAAAATAGGAAAATGCTGAATAACAGTAAACTGCTGTTTTTTCGTCAAAACACAGGATACCCACAGCGTCAGTCAGTGGAGTAAAAAATTTCGAGGGAGCAGGAAAAATTCAGCTTAGACTTGGAAATTAACTTGACTGCAAATGCCACACAATGTATATGCATTTATTATTAATTAGCATATTTAGTCCGAAAACCGTGCTATTTTTAGACCAGCGGCATCGCAAATTATTATGTAATAACTCAAAACACCGCAAATTACACAACCGGCGGCAGCCAGCTAGCGTCCGGAAGCTATAAACTATCACGACGATTCTTGACATTACGTGCCATAAATTTTCAAAAAATGTCAATTTTACTGTACACATGAATAACATGAAAGACAAATCCACAGACCTACCACCGTCAGGCGTCTGGGGGCGGCGGCCCCAGAAAAAATCCTGATTTTTAGGCCGATGTAACGGTGTAAATTTTTCCCCCGGTGTCGATTTTTTTCCCCCGGGAAAAATTTCTCCGGTTTAATTTTTGCCCCGGAAAATTTGCACAGGGGTAGATTTTCCGGCGAGAAAAATTCGCACCAACCATACAAGTTGACTGTTTTGAACTTATTTTTTCAAAACTGACTATTTTGGCGATAGCTGCTGCAATTTGTTTGACTTTCGTTCAGTGTAACGGCTATAGCCAATTCGCCTCGGATCGGCACGTGGCGCTGCGATTCATCGCCAGGGGCAATTTTGGCGATTTTAAGGGTCGAGTCATACCTGAACGGGCGTCCAGTTATAGTGAACAGCAGACCATCGAAAATTTTTTCAGACGGAAATGTAAACAAACGGGGGATCGTCACATTAGACAGTGTAGTACACAAGTAAATTTAATTTTACTTCTATAAATTCATCATTTTCTATACAGCAGTTGATGAAATAATCAAACATTTAAAATTAATTTTTCAAATTATTACTAGTAAAAAATGATACCTACAGCGTTTGGGTAATATTAGCAAAAATGGGCAAATTTCTTTCCTTTTTACGCGGCCCCCGAGGGGGCCGCGCGTATATACTATATTCAGAATCTCCGCTCTCTCGTTATTTCGGGTACGTCAGATTTCCTGTGTTAAATAACACAGGAAGGGTAGGTACCTCTATCTTGAACAAGCAGTTCCGTTTGTTCTAACCGAAGTCGGCAAGTATGCAAAAACAAACCTGCCGTGGTGGACTCGAACCACCAAACTTACGCTCATAAAGCGTTCGCTTTACCCGCTGAGCGAACCGGCAGCTGTCACATTAGAAGAAACAACGGAGCTAATCAGCAAATGCTGTGGATTAAGCACAGTCAAAAAATTGCAAGTATTTTTTTTAAATTGAAAGCAGGTTTTCGAGTTAAATTTCTTTTGGTTGTTAATAAACATTTTATACAACTTATTGCGCAATGAACATCAAAACTATATGTATTCGTGTGTTGTCATGTTTAACTTTTAGACAGGTTATTACAAGGCTCGTTGGTCGAGTGCAATGATTCTCGCTTTTTTGGGTGCGAGATGTCCCTGGTTCAAGTCCAGGACGAGCCTCATTTTTCCGAAATTCAATTTTTATTTTTTTAAACTCAACTTTTTAAACTCATATAATATAGTTATATTTTCGTCTTTGTACTTTTAATTTACCAGTAGGAGCCAATTTTCTGCGACGGTTTAAAATAGTATCTGAAAAAATCCTAGTGTCGTTATACAAAAAACATGTTCATGCTTAAGTATTTTTTGCAAGAAATGGCCGCGTTTAATATTTCCCGTGGAATATTGACACTCATGCCTCATAATGCAACCGCTACTCACTCAGCAGAAGTGCTTGTTTGCAACTAACTTACACTTAAAAAGTTCTTTCTGTATAGTGCTACTACAGTACATAAAATGCATGCTTTATTGAACATATTGTTCAAATCGTTAATCAAAAAATTCTAGTTTTTAATTGCAGATAATTAGTTATGAGCGAATCTGAAAGTAACACAGTTCTAGATAGGGCTGGGCACGGTTACAAAATCACTATCCGTGTACACGGTTAGTTTCGAAGGCTAATAACCGCGTGTACACGCTAACTAACGGTTACTGCAATTATCCGCGTGTACACGCTAATTATCCGTGTAACCGTGTAACCGTTTAGACGCTAAGTATCCGTGTAGCCGTTTACACGGATACTAACTGTGTAAACGGTTACACGGTTGCTGACGGTTACACGGTTACTAAACGGTTACACGGTTACTAACGGTTACACGGTTACTAAACGGTTACTAAACGGTTACACGGTTACTAAACGTCAAGAAGCAGAGGGGGAGTAATGACCAAGGGAAGATACGAACCACCCATCTCTAGATCTGCAGACCAGCAAGCTACCATATCAGCTACTGGGACAATGCTAAGCAGTCAGTATAAATGCCTTTATATATCTTGAAGAATATAGCTTGCACACACACATGCGTATATGAAGTAATAATATATAAATCCAGCAGCGAAACGAACATTTTTCTTAACGGGTACATGAAGTCGGAAAACGGATAGTGTAACCGGTTCTCTATAGGTTTAGAGTAACCGTTTCACTTATCCATTTGTGGTTAACCGGTTACTCTATCCGTTTG
Source organism: Trissonchulus sp. WLG1_4 (assembly GCA_030248245.1). Classification (NCBI taxonomy): domain Eukaryota; kingdom Metazoa; phylum Nematoda; class Enoplea; order Enoplida; family Ironidae; genus Trissonchulus; species Trissonchulus sp. WLG1_4. The sequence goes on along the minus strand of JASANF010007099.1, from coordinate 41,881 downwards.
GCTAACCAGTTACACTATCCGTTTAGAGTAAACGGTTACAGTATCCGCGGTTACTGTGTATTAACGTGTACACGCTGTAACCGCTACGTAACCGCGGATAGTGACCCCTAACCGTGTACACGCTAAGCTTAACGTGTACACGGTTACACGCGTGTACACGGTTCGTACCGTGTAACCGTGCCCAGCCCTAGAGACTCTAATTCTAAGAATGGAATTATGTTCTCAAACTCTTAAAATTCTCCGTTGATATTTCAACGGCCGTTGAACTCCCCGTTCGTTTCAACAGCCATTTAAATTCAATGGCCGTTGAAATGCTTATACAATTGAACCCAGAGTTCTTAAAATAGAACTCAGTTATGAAACATTAACTATTAACAAATAATGAAGCCATATTCTAATAATGTTTTAATCTAGGTTGAAAATTTTCAACGGCCGTTTATCTCAACGGACTTTTCTTCAAAAAATCACCATAGAAAATCCCATTTTTATCTGCTAAAATCACACGATTTCATTGTTTATACAAATCAAACAATTTCAACGGCCGTTCATTTCAACGGCCGTTGAGTTTCCAAAAGACCCCCGGACTGTCCGGGGGTCTTTTGATTGTTCGGTTTAATTTGCCACTTTTGACCAAAAAATCAAAAATAGACCCATTTTTTGGATCATTTTGTCGTTTTTTTCAAAAATTTTGCTAAATCAAAAATCTAAAATCGGAAATCGAAAAAAGGGAATTTTTCCGATTTTTAATTTTCCATTTTTGATTTCAACTTGTTGTCACCAGAACAAAAAATGGTGCAAACGAATTTTCGTGAATTTGTTCCTGCTGTTTTGTCAAATCAAAAATCGAGATTCGAAAATTTTCAGTTTTTCAAATGTTGATTTTCAAATTTCATTTTTTTTGATTTTCGATTTTTGTTTTTCGTTTTTTTACACTACAGTGTCAAATTGAAAATCGAAATTGGAAATATTAGTAGTATATAGGGAGTATCTCATACCACTTTGGGTGGGGAGGAGCCGGGTGGGGAGGAGCCTATCTTTAACGTGTAAAATCCTGCGAAAATCCTGCGAAAATCCTGCTAGCGAATTGGGTGGGCAGGAGCCTTAAATTCCGTAAATTTTTAATTTTAATAATGATTTTTAATTTTAATTTTTTAAATTTAAATTTTTAAATTTTAATAATTTTTCAATTTTTAATGTTAATAACTTTACATGTTTAATTTCTTACTATTTTACAATTTTTGTTTTTGTTTTTTGTGAATTACGTAATATGTGTGGTTTTTCCGGTAGTTTTTTTAAATTAAATAAACACGTGTATAGCCTAGGGCGTTCAAATTGATGCCAACTAGTGGCAGAAAACTAGTTAGGTAGGTTACTGTAGATTACGTATTTTAGGTAAATGAGCTGTAACTCAGCAATTAATTGTCCGATCAACCAGATCAATAGGTCATTTTGTAGCTTATCATTAGGACTACAAGGCTATATAAAAAACTAAGCTGAATTATTACCTGGTAGTTAGCTATAGCTACGTTTAGGTTCCTTATTGGAAGTTTTCGGTTAAAAACATACCGCACATTTTACGGGCATGGAAGATTTCTCAGCAATTACTCAATCGATTTACTGATCAATAGGTCATTACGTAGCCTATTAAGAGTAGTACAAGGTGATATAAAAATCTAAGCTCACTTCATACTCTGTTATTAGCAGTCACTGTTTTAGTACAACCACCTTATTTTTTCAAATACGCTTATGTACTGTGTTTGGCTAAAAACATACCGCACATTTTACGCGCATGGACAATTACTTAGCCATTATAGGACCGATCAATCCAATCAATATGTCATTGTGTAGCCTATCAAGAGTACTACAAGGTGATATAATAAGCTTGGCTAAATTCTTCGTTTTTTGGCAGGTATGGCAGGTTTAGTATACCTAGTGGAATTTTTTGCTGAGAATATATATGTATAACGTAGGTACTCAACTAAATATACAGCTGAATCGCTAGGGTGATTTCTATTGCATATATATTTTGTACTTAGTTTGGTGTTGATTGCTGTTGGTATTTGGAGTTTGGGTGAGTTGGGTTCGTGATTGATATTGCTATAGTGGTATTGCTTTGGGGTGTAGGTCTGTAGGGCGTGGGGTGGATGTATAGATATGTGGATCTAGCTTGATCATATTTTGTGATTTTGTGATCGTGAGTGGGTTTTTGAGGTATTTTTTGAAAGTTATAGTTGCTGGTTGGAATTAGAGGCAGTGATAGTTTTTTTGGACTTAGCCAGTAATATGTGTAATTATTATTATATAGGCTTATTTAGCAAATTTTATGGTTATTTAGACTCGAGCAATTTATATTGATTTAATATTTTGTGTAATATAGCTTACTTAGGAATTTTTGTGATTTTGTCTGAGCATCAGTGGGTTTTTGTAGTATTTTTTTTTGCTGTTTCTTTGGATTTTAGTTTGATCGTTTTTCTTTGGGTTTTTTATAATTCTTTAGGCTTCTTTGCTTTTTGATTCTTTCCTGACAATTGAATTTTTTGGTAGATTTTATAACTTGTGTGTAAATAGTAGCCTTCTTAGAATTTTTGTGGTTTTATCTGATCGTGAGTGTGTATTGTAGTATTTTTTGCGAAGTTTTTAGCTGTTGCTTGTATTTTAGTCATCCATTGATCGTTTTGGGTTTACTTTTTCTCTGTGTAGATTATAGGCTTATTTAGCAATTGTATGATTCTTGGTCTGACAATTCTTAATTTTGGTAGATTTTATACGTTATGTGTTAATCTAGGCTCCTTTAGCATTTTTGTGGTTTTCTAGCTTTTAGTATATTTGTAGTATTTTTTGAAAGTTTTAGCTGTTGCTTTAAATTTTCTTACCGCCATGATCGTTTATGGTAATTTTCATATATTTCGAATAGAGGCTTTTTTCAGTAATTTTATGATTATTTTGTATAAAGCTTAATTTTGCAGTTTTTTAGACTTGTGTGTATTATTAGCTAATTAGCTATTTTTGTGGTTTTGTATGTTCGGAGTGCTGTTTTGCAGTATTTTGTGAGTTTTACTGTTTGGTTGGATTTAGTTAGAGTTAGTTTTTTGTTCGTAGATACCCGTCTGTTCGATAGGCTCCTTCCGTTATAGGTGTGATATATAGTGAGTGGTTATGTTTTGTGATTACTGTCTGTGTGCCGTCATAGGTTTGTTTCAGCTAGTTTTGTGGTTTTGTCTGGTCGTGATTTTTTTTGTGACGGAGTGTGGGTATTTAATTTTTTTACCGCGTCCTTTGACTTATTATTTTATTGATTGGCGTTTGGTAGTTCTGTCGTTATTTCTGGCTATTTTACCGTACTATGTGTTAGTATGTATGTGTTTGTAGTTGTTCTTTAGAATTTTTGTAGGTTTTTGAAGAATCGTTGGACTCTGTTCGTCTTTGGTAATTCTTACTGCCTATGTGTTAATGAAGCTGATTTTAGCTCTTTGTCTTATTTAGTTAGAACTGTTATGTTTTGTAATTTATAGTCTATGTGTTAGATATACTTATGTCTGCATTTTGTGTTTACCTTATCTGAGTAGGTTTTGTAGTTTTACTACAAATTTTCCTAGAATTGAAATTTCTTTGGACTTTTTTGGTAAATTCGCGCTACGTATGTGTTCATGAAAAGGTTATTTCAGCTTTATTTGTGATTAAATAGTTAACAAGCCGTAAAAGTTTAGGGAATTTTATGATCTCAAATCATAGTTATATTTTAGCTCTTTTGTGGGTTTTTTAATCTTGGTATGCTTTTTTAGGTCTTTTTAGGTCTTTTTAGTATGCAACTATTCAGTAATTTTTAACTACGTATTAGTTTAATTGAAAGTGTTTTCTAAAAATTTTAGCAATTGGTCGGAATTTAGCCCACTGACGATTCATTTTGGGGTGATTTTTTGCTCATATTTAATCAGAGTTATTTTGTGAATTTCCGTAGTCGTGAGCGTGGTTTTCCTTGTGTGGTTCTGATAGCTTATTTTTTGTCTTTATGTACAAATCATAAGCTCACTTTCAACTTATTTCATGTATTTGAATGTTAGGCTTGTCTCGGTTTTAGTTGTATTTAGTTAGAAAACGGGCCATGTTTGTAAATTTTTATGTCTTATGTGTAAAACATAGTCTTATTTTATATATTTTTTGTAACTTTGTCTGATCGCAAGGAAGTTTTTTGGTCATGGTCAGAGTGTGGTTGATGTCGCGTTCAGTGAATTTTAGCCAAAGTACACATTTCATTGTAGTTTATTTTTTTGTATTTTTTCAGACTGTTTTTTTGGTTACTTTTTACTGTCCAAAACGTTGATGATAGGATTATTCCAGCTATTTTTGGAATTTTCCGTAGTCGTGACCGTAATTTTTGAGGTCAAAGTATGGGTCATATCGGTGTTTACTAAATTGTTACTGAAGTATTAGTTTAATTTTGAATAATTTCTAGAAATCTTTAGCTATTTATCGGATTTCAAAAACTCCTAGATAGTCCTTGGTTTTATGTATTAGCATAGGCTTATTGTTGCTGTTTTTGTGGTTTTATTTGATCGCGAGTATGTTTACGTGGTCAGAGTACGATTTTGATACAGCTTTTAGTGATTTTTTAACTAAGCATCAGTTTAAATCTAACTATATTCTGGAATTTTGTGGCTTTATGTTGGAATTTAGTCAGACATTGGTTATTTTTTCGTTGATTTTACTGTCATATGTGTTAATGATAAGCTTATTTTAGCAATTTTTTTTGGTATTTTTTTAGGCATCGTGAGTGGTTTTTTAACTCTGTATAATACTTATTTGTTCCTTAGTTGTGGTTGTATTTTCTGGGGGACTTCATTGTGAGTAATAGTTCTTAGTATTGATTGTGATTATTAGTATCAATTGTTGCTTGTGGGTGTAGCAGTTGCTTAGTTTTGTGTAACATGGGGTTAATCAATGGCTCGATATCAAAATATTTAAAGTGTTGGCTGTGCAGTCCATTTACTCTGTGTTTGGTGAGTAATTTCGTATCGTAACAGTATCATCAGTAATAATTTTAAAAGGCGTATAGGTCATCTAAGTTGAAATTTTTATTAGTAAGTACGTGAAAAGGATACTCTTTGTACATAACTAGCTAAGTACACATAGTTAAATTAAACTTTTACCTAAAAATCATGTGGCTATTAAGTAAGAGTATAATTTTGTTTGTTACGTATTTTAGATCATTTATGGCGATTTTTCATTTATTAAATCTTTCTATTTATTTTCTTACCTTTTTAATGCCATAATTTCAATAAAGTTTAATGGGATGCTTTTTGTAATATTTTTTGCATAAACCTACTATTTTTGTTGTATTTTGTTCTAATTTGTTTTGCATATTATTTTGTACTAAACAAATAGTTTTCATGATAAATTACTGAAACTAGCTTTTTGCCTGGCACCCAATGGACATTGAACTTTTGCGCTGTGTTTGCAACAAGTGAAAACTAGCTAGGTTTTACGGTAGCTCAATTCCGCCACACATTTACTGGGGTGGTTTGTACCTTAAGAATACGATATGCATTAATTGCATATTAGTTAGTTTATAAGTAGATAGTATATAAGTTTATAGGATATAAGTTTCTAAGCTAAGTTCTGATGCTAAAGTTAGCTATTGCTAGTTTAATGCGCCTAAGGCTATTATAGTTTATTTTTACAAGAAAAAGAATTACTTGTCTACTTAAGAGTCAGGTAAAGCCAGGAGTTCCATTGTGGCATGAAACACTCTTAGTAGACAAGTAATTCTTCAACACCAAATATGGTCATATGCCCTATTTAAACCACTTTTGTATGTGAAACATTACCAGAACAAAATTTTAATGCTAAATTATGCGCCTTTTAAGCAGTTTTAAAGTCAACCGAGTTCATTAATTTGAAAGTGCACTATTATACTCGACCATAAGAATAAAAAAATGACCAATCTGATTTGATTTTTAGCACGATAAAACCGGCATTGTTTGGTCAAGACAGTAAAAGTTACTAATAGCATGGGTGGACGGCCGCGAGGCTTACAGATGATACTGTTACGATACGCAGAGTTGATTTCAAAACAATAGTTCCTTCTTTAGAAGGAACAAAAATTCTTATTTTACACATGATCCGGGTACTCGAACCTGTTGCTCCTGAAGCTAGCATTGTACCACTCGACCACCTGTAGACATGATTCAATCATTAAAAAACTTCAGTTGTCAGCATGCGATGTGGCATGACATATCAGAACGTCAAGCATGTTTTAGCAAAGTAGGATGTCAACTGATCAAACTAGACAGAAAATAAAGTATAAACTTAAAAATATTAACTAATGCTAAATTTCCTTAACAGTTATTATTCTACTGCTGCCGTGCATATATATGTGTACTATTGGGGGATTTGAGGATTATATCTGCATTCTTAAAGAAGCGGTGGCTCGCTCTGGTAGTTGAGCATCTGGTTGTCAACCGGAAGGTCGAGGGTTCGAGTCCTCACCACTGCTGTAATTTTGCATTTCGGACATCGCGTTGCTGAACTTGATTACGGTCAAAAGCAACCTACCTGCCCTTCCTGTGTTAATTAACACAGGAAATTTGACCTACCTGGATTTACGTAGGATTTAGAAAATCTAAATATAGTATATACGCGGCCCCTGAGGGGGCCGCGTAAAAAAACGAAAATATCTCATTTTTGAAAATTTCATTTTAGGCTTCATGTTCCGCGTTTGTACGACTGACAAATCAAAATTGAGCATTTGCTGAAAAACGACTTTTCAATTTCACACATCACCTAGTCAAAAGTCACCTAAAAAGTAACACGCGATTTCATTACGAAAAGATCGAATGGCAAGCATCAAGAGTACACCGAGTGGTCACCAAATATTCTCCGCCACCTGTTTTGTCTCAAATTCAGCAATTTGTGGTTAGATTTTAGTGTGATCGTGAATCGTGATGTGTGAAATTGAAAAGTCGTTTTTTCAGTAAATGCTCAACTTTGATTTGTCAAATAGTACAAAAGCTAAACGCGGAACATGATGCCTAAAATGAAATTTCATAAAATGAGATAATTTCGTTTCTTTGCTTTTCAATTTAATTTTTGGTTGGCAAAAACGAAAAAATAGAAACACGAAAATCTAAGTGTAAAAAACGAAAATTTTTCGAATTCCGATTTTCCGGTTGGGACATTACATTAGCTAATAAAAACGGAAATCTAAGAATTGAGATTTATTCAATTTACAAGACAGATCTGAAAAACGAGAATTGGAAAACGAAAATCAAAAATTGAAAAACGAGAAATATTTTTCTTAATTTCAGTTTTCAATTTGACACTTTATTGTAAAAAACTGAAACACAAAAATCGAAAATCAAGAAATGAAATATGAAAATCAAAAATTGAAACACGAAAAATTTTCAAATCTCGATTTTTTGAATTTGACAAAACAGCAGGCAACAAATTGAAGAAATTTACGAATTTGCACCATTTTTTGTTCTGTTGACAATAAGTTTAAATCGAAAAATGGAAAAAAATCAAAAATTGGCAAAAATTTTCCGTTTTTTGATTTCCGTTTTTTCGATTTTTTGATTTTGCAACATATTTCAAAAAAACGACAAAAACGAATGCCAAAAAATGGCTCTATTCTTTTGAATTTGTTGGCTCAAAATATTTGTATCATCAAACCGAATTATCAAAAGACCCCCCGGACACCTGGACACTGTTGATAATCCGGTTTAATTTGCAAATTTTGACCAAAATTGAAAATCAAAAATAGAGACCCATTTTTGGCTCATTTTGTCGTTTTTTTCCAAAAATTTTGTAAAATTCGAAAAACGGAAATAAAAAAACGGAAATTTTTCAATTTTTGATTTTCCATTTTCGATTTCAACTTGTTGTCACCACAACAAAAAATGGTGCAACTGCAAACGAAATTTCTTCAATTTGTCTGCTGCTTGTCAAATCAAAAATCGAGATTAAAAATTTTTCGTTTTTCAATTTTTGATTTTCAAATTTCATTTTTTGATTTTCAATTTTTTTTTACATTTTTTACAATACAGTGTCAAATTGAAAATCGTTTTTTACTACCACCTTAATTTCACTTTTGGTCGGCAAAAACTAAAAGCAGAAAATGAAAATTAAAATGTAAAAAAACGGAAATTTTTCGAATTCCGATTTTCCGTTTGGCACATTACCTAGCTAATAAGTAAATAACGAAAATCAAGAATGGAAATTTAATTGGAATTTAATTTTAAAGACATTTAAACATTTTCAACGACGAACATTTTCAACGACGAACATTTGTTTTTTCAACGACGAACTCACCGTTGAAAAGACAAATGTTCGTCGTTGAAAATGTTTCGATCAATCCAAAATTTTCAACGACGAATAGGGATGGGACCGAAAAAAATTTCACCGAATACCGAATATTCCGTCTTTTTTTCGGCCGAAAACCGAATACCGAATACCGAATGGTTGTCATTTGTCAAGTAAAGTTTTCTCAGGTTTTAAAAATCCAAAAAAATAAAATATACTACGTATAGATAAATATATCAATGCTATGTATAGTACCCCGGGGTGCAGTGAAACAGTGTTTTTGGAGGCGAAAACGGACACCCCTATCTAAAAAGTTTCAGAAACAGTGCCGCAACTTTGAGCGTGACAGACAATAAAGGTGCAAATTCGGTTTGGGCGGTAAACGCAAACTCACATTTTTTAACGTAGAAACATGTTTTAATAGTTTATAAACGATGTATTATCATCAAATAAGTATCGTGTCAGTGTGTTGTCGAATATATCTACCTCTTAGTATTGTCAACTTTTTGCTTCTTGCAAAGCTGGGCTAAGGCCATGGCCTAAATTTTTCCGCATTGACTTAAATTTTTTCAGGGATTGAGGTTAGCTGGCCTAAACTTTTTCAGCTACCGATGAATAAACACGTTCCGATACGTTTCCAAATGACCAAATTCGGCATAAAAATTAAGAAAAGTTATATTTGTTTGTGGGGGCTGTCGCGCCCAGATCCCTGCAACTTTGTGTTCGTTGCTTCTATCTTTCATAAAAGGCTTGTCCCATTTCACCCCGGCTGTCTCAGGATCGTGGGCTGTTTTTACGGTGAAGTGGGACAGTCATTAAACTGCTCGTAAACTTCGCAGAGTATATACACATTTATACTGGCATTTTCACTTTTTTTTAGTTTTGACGATACTTATAAGCATCCATCATAAATTCTTCCAAATATGTGTTCTGTTAAATGCCTCACAAATGCTAAGTAGAGGTTATTAGCTAACATACAGTTTTCATGTTTTTGTACATCTCAGGTCGAAGTATAGTGCAAATTGAAGGATTAATAAAATAAGTGCTTATTCTAAACGTTCCATGATTTGGAATTTCTTTGATTTTCTAACTATTCGGTATTCGGCCGAAAAATGACTTTTCGGTACCGAATACCGAATACCCGTTTTTCGGCCGAAAACCGAATACCGAATACCGAATTTTCGGTCCATCTCTAACGACGAACATTTTCAACGAAGAACATTTGTTTCGATAAATCGGGCCCTGAAAAACGAGAATCAATCGAAAAATGAAAATCAAAAATTGAAAAACGAGAAATATTTCTAAATTCGATTTTCAATTTGACACTGTATTGTAAAAAAATGTAAAACAAAAATTGAAAATCAAAAAAATGAAATTTGAAAATCAAAAATTGAAAAACGAAAAATTTTCGAATCTCGATTTTTGATTTGACAAGACAGCACGAACAAATTGAAGAAATTTCGTTTGCAGTTGCACCATTTTTTGTTGTGGTGACAACAAGTTGAAATCGAAAATGGAAAATCAAAAATTGAAAAATTTCCGTTTTTTTATTTCCGTTTTTCGAATTTTACAAAATTTTTGGAAAAAACGACAAAATGAGCCAAAAATGGGTCTCTATTTTTGATTTTTTTGGTCAAAATTTGCAAATTAAACCGGATTATCAACAGTGTCCGGGTGTCCGGGGGTCTTTTGATAATTCGGTTTGATATGCAAAATTTTGACCAACAAATCAAAAATAGAGCCATTTTTTGGCTCGTTTTGTCGTTTTTTTCGAAAATGTTGCAAAATCAAAAATCGAAAAACGGAAATCAAAAAACGGAAATTTTTCCAATTTTTGATTTTCCATTTTCGATTTGAACTTGTTGTCAACAGAACAAAAAATGGTGCAAACGAAATTTCTTCAATTTGTTCCTGCTGTTTTGTCAAATCAAAAATCGAGATTTGAAAATTTTTCGTGTTTCAATTTTTGATTTTCAAATTTCATTTCTTGATTTTCGATTTTTGTGTTTCAGTTTTTTACAATAAAGTGTCAAATTGAAAACTGAAATTAAAAATATTTCTCGTTTTTCAATTTTTGATTTTCGTTTTCCAATTCTCGTTTTTCAGATCTGTCTTGTAAATTGAATAAATCTCAATTCTTGATTTTCGTTTTTATTAGCTAATGTAATGTGCCAACCGGAAAATCGGAATTCGAAAAATTTTCGTTTTTTACACTTAGATTTTCGTGTTTCGATTTTCGTTTTTGCCAACCAAAAATTAAATTGAAAAGCAAAGAAACGAAATTATCTCATTTTATGAAATTTCATTTTAGGCATCATGTTCCGCGTTTGTTTTGTACGATTGACAAATCAAAGTTGAGCATTTACTGAAAAACGACTTTTCAATTTCACACATCACGATTCACGATCACACTAAAATCTGACCACAAATTGCTGAACTTTGAGACAAAACAGGTGGCGAGATATTTGGTGACCACTCGGTGTACTCTTGATGCTTGCCATTCGATCTTTTCGTAATGAAATCGCGTGTTACTTTTTAGGTGACTTTTGACTAGGTGATGTGTGAAATTGAAAAGTCGTTTTTCAGCAAATGCTCAATTTTGATTTGTCAGTCGTACAAACGCGGAACATGAAGCCTAAAATGAAATTTTCAAAAATGAGATATTTTCGTTTTTTTACGCGGCCCCCTCAGGGGCCGCGTATATACTATATTTAGATTTTCTAAATCCTACGTAAATCCAGGTAGGTCAAATTTCCTGTGTTAATTAACACAGGAAGGGCAGGTAGGTTGCTTTTGACCGTAATCAAGTTCAGCAACGCGATGTCCGAAATGCAAAATTACAGCAGTGGTGAGGACTCGAACCCTCGACCTTCCGGTTGACAACCAGATGCTCAACTACCAGAGCGAGCCACCGCTTCTTTAAGAATGCAGATATAATCCTCAAATCCCCCAATAGTACACATATATATGCACGGCAGCAGTAGAATAATAACTGTTAAGGAAATTTAGCATTAGTTAATATTTTTAAGTTTATACTTTATTATCTGTCTAGTTTGATCAGTTGACATCCTATTTTGCTAAAACATGCTTGACGTTCTGATATGTCATGCCACATCGCATGCTGACAACTGAAGTTTTTTAATGATTGAATCGTGTCTACAGGTGGTCGAGTGGTACAATGCTAGCTTCAGGAGCAACAGGTTCGAGTACCGGATCATGTGTAAATAAGAATTTTTGTTCCTTCTAAAGAAGGAACTATTGTTTTGAAATCAACTCTGCGTATCGTAACAGTATCATCAGTAAGCCTCGCGGCCGTCCACCCATGCTATTAGTAACTTTTACTGCTTGACCAAACAATACCGGTTTTATCGTGCAAAATCAAATCAGATTGGTCATTTTTTTATTCTTATGGTCAATAATAGTGACTTTCAAATTAATGAACTACTTTACTGCTTAAAGGCGCATAATTTAGCAATAAAATTTGTTCTGGTAATGTTTCACATACAAAAGTGGTTTAAATAGGGCATATGACCATATTTGGTGTTGAAGAATTACTTGTCTACTAAGAGTGTTTCATGTCACAATGGAACTCCGGGCTTTGCCTGACTCTTAGTAGACAAGTAATTCTTTTTCTCTGTAAAAATAAACTATAATAGCCTTAGGCGCATTAAACTAGCAATAGCTAACTTTAGCATCAGAACTTAGCTTAGAAACTTATATCCTATAAACTTATATACTATCTACTTATAAACTAACTAATATGCAATTAATGCATATCGTATTCTTAAGGTACAAACCACCCCAGTAAATGTGTGGCGGCAATTGAGCTACCGTAAAACCTAGCTAGTTTTCACTTGTTGCAAACACACGCGCAAAAGTTCAATGTCCATTGGGTGCCATGCAAAAAGCTAGTTTCAGTAATTTATCATGAAAACAATTTGTTTAGTACAAAATAATATGCAAAACAAATTAGAACAAAATACAACAAAAATAGTAGGTTTATGCAAAAAATATTACAAAAAGCATCCCATTAAACTTTATTGAAAATTATGGCATTAAAAAGGTAAGAAAATAAATAGAAACGATTTAATAAATGAAAAATCGCCATAAACTGATCTAACGAATACGTAACAAACAAAATCTACTACTCTTACTTAATAGCCACATGATTTTTAGGTAAAAGTTTAATTTAAAAACTAATGTGGTGACTGTAGCTAGTTATGTAGCAAGAGTAGTGATCCTTTTGACGCACGTGTGAACACACTAAAAATTGAAAACTAATTAAAAATTTCAACTTAGATGACCTATACACCTTTTAAAATGATTACTGATGATACTGTTACGATCCGAAATTACTCACCAAACACAGAGTAAATGGACTGCACAGCCAACACTTTAAATATTTTGATATCGAGCCATTGATTAACCCCACAAAACTAAGCAACTGCTACACCCACAAGCAACAATTGATACTAATAATCACAATCAATACTAAGAACTATTACTCACAATGAAGTCCCCCAGAAAATACAACCACAACTAAGGAACAAATAAGTAATATACAGAGTTAAAAAACCACTCACGATGCCTAAAAAAATACCAAAAAAAATTGCTAAAACAAGCTTATCATTAACACATATGACAGTAAAATCAACGAAAAAATAACCAATGTCTGACTAAATTCCAACATAAAGCCACAAAATTCCAGAATATAGTTAGATTTAAACTGATGCTCAGTTATAAAATCACTGAAAGCTGTATCAAAATCGTACTCTGACCACGTAAACATACTCGCGATCAAATAAAACCACAAAAACAGCAACAATAAGCCTATGCTAATACATAAAACCAAGGACTATCTAGGAGTTTTTGAAATCCGATAAATAGCTAAAGATTTCTAGAAATTATTCAAAATTAAACTAATACTTCAGTAACAATTTAGTAAACACCGATATGACCCATACTTTGACCTCAAAAATTACGGTCACGACTATGGAAAATTCCAAAAATAGCTGGAATAATCCTATCATCAACGTTTTGGACAGTAAAAAGTAACCAAAAACACAAACAGTCTGAAAAAATACAAAAAAATAAACTACAATGAAATGTGTACTTTGGCTAAAATTCACTGAACGCGACATCAACCACACTCTGACCATGACCAAAAAACTTCCTTGCGATCAGACAAAGTTACAAAAAATATATAAAATAAGACTATGTTTTACACATAAGACATAAAAATTTACAAACATGGCCCGTTTTCTAACTAAATACAACTAAAACCGAGACAAGCCTAACATTCAAATACATGAAATAAGTTGAAAGTGAGCTTATGATTTGTACATAAAGACAAAAAATAAGCTATCAGAACCACACAAGGAAAACCACGCTCACGACTACGGAAATTCACAAAATAACTCTGATTAAATATGAGCAAAAAATCACCCCAAAATGAATCGTCAGTGGGCTAAATTCCGACCAATTGCTAAAATTTTTAGAAAACACTTTCAATTAAACTAATACGTAGTTAAAAATTACTGAATAGTTGCATACTAAAAAGACCTAAAAAGACCTAAAAAAGCATACCAAGATTAAAAAACCCACAAAAGAGCTAAAATATAACTATGATTTGAGATCATAAAATTCCCTAAACTTTTACGGCTTGTTAACTATTTAATCACAAATAAAGCTGAAATAACCTTTTCATGAACACATACGTAGCGCGAATTTACCAAAAAAGTCCAAAGAAATTTCAATTCTATTGTCAGGTATTAAATCAATATATTGCTCGAGTCTAAAAAATTCCACTAGGTATACTAAACCTGCCATACCTGCCAAAAAACGAAGAATTTAGCCAAGCTTATTATATCACCTTGTAGTACTCTTGATAGGCTACACAATGACATATTGATTGGATTGATCGGTCCTATAATGGCTAAGTAATTGTCCATGCGCGTAAAATGTGCGGTATGTTTTTAGCCAAACACAGTACATAAGCGTATTTGAAAAAATAAGGTGGTTGTACTAAAACAGTGACTGCTAATAACAGAGTATGAAGTGAGCTTAGATTTTTATATCACCTTGTACTACTCTTAATAGGCTACGTAATGACCTATTGATCAGTAAATCGATTGAGTAATTGCTGAGAAATCTTCCATGCCCGTAAAATGTGCGGTATGTTTTTAACCGAAAACTTCCAATAAGGAACCTAAACGTAGCTATAGCTAACTACCAGGTAATAATTCAGCTTAGTTTTTTATATAGCCTTGTAGTCCTAATGATAAGCTACAAAATGACCTATTGATCTGGTTGATCGGACAATTAATTGCTGAGTTACAGCTCATTTACCTAAAATACGTAATCTACAGTAACCTACCTAACTAGTTTTCTGCCACTAGTTGGCATCAATTTGAACGCCCTAGGCTATACACGTGTTTATTTAATTTAAAAAAACTACCGGAAAAACCACACATATTACGTAATTCACAAAAAACAAAAACAAAAATTGTAAAATAGTAAGAAATTAAACATGTAAAGTTATTAACATTAAAAATTGAAAAATTATTAAAATTTAAAAATTTAAATTTAAAAAATTAAAATTAAAAATCATTATTAAAATTAAAAATTTACGGAATTTAAGGCTCCTGCCCACCCAATTCGCTAGCAGGATTTTCGCAGGATTTTCGCAGGATTTTACACGTTAAAGATAGGCTCCTCCCCACCCGGCTCCTCCCCACCCAAAGTGGTGTGAGATACTCCCTATATACTACTAATATTTCCAATTTCGATTTTCAATTTGACACTGTAGTGTAAAAAAACGAAAAACAAAAATCGAAAATCAAAAAAAATGAAATTTGAAAATCAACATTTGAAAAACGAAAAATTTTCGAATCTCGATTTTTGATTTGACAAAACAGCAGGAACAAATTCACGAAAATTCGTTTGCACCATTTTTTGTTCTGGTGACAACAAGTTGAAATCAAAAATGGAAAATTAAAAATCGGAAAAATTCCCTTTTTTCGATTTCCGATTTTAGATTTTTGATTTAGCAAAATTTTTGAAAAAAACGACAAAATGATCCAAAAAATGGGTCTATTTTTGATTTTTTGGTCAAAAGTGGCAAATTAAACCGAATTATCAAAAGACCCCCGGACAGTCCGGGGGTCTTTTGGAAACTCAACGGCCGTTGAAATGAACGGCCGTTGAAATTGTTTGATTTGTATAAACAATGAAATCGTGTGATTTTAGCAGAGAAAAATGGGAATTTCAATGGTGATTTTATGAAGAAAAGTCCGTTGAGATAAACGGCCGTTGAAATTTTCAACGGAGATTAAAACATTATTAGAATATGGCTTCATTATTTGTTAATAGTTAATGTTTCATAACTGAGTTCTATTTTAGAACTCTGGGTTCAATTGTATAAACATTTCAACGGCCATTGAACTCAACGGCCGTTGAAATGAACGGCAGTTCAACGGCCGTTGAAATATCAACGGAGAATTTTAAGATTTTTAGAACATAATTCCATTCTTAGAATTAGAGTCTCTAGGGCTGGGCACGGTTACACGGTACGAACCGTGTACACGCGTGTAACCGTGTACACGCTAAGCTTAGCGTGTACACGGTTAGGGGTCACTATCCGCGGTTACTTAGCGGTTACAGCGTGTACACGTTGACACAGTAACCGCGGATACTGTAACCGTTTACTCTAAACGGATAGTGTAACCGGTTACTCTAAACGGATAGAGTAACCGGTTACTCTAAACGGATAGTGTAAACGGTTACTCTAAACGGATAGTGTAACCGGTTACACTATCCGTTTTCCGACTTCATGTACCCGTTAAGAAAAATGTTCGTTTCGCTGCTGGATTTATATATTATTACTTCATATACGCATGTGTGTGTGCAAGCTATATTCTTCAAGATATATAAAGGCATTTATACTGACTGCTTAGCATTGTCCCAGTAGCTGATATGGTAGCTTGCTGGTCTGCAGATCTAGAGATGGGTGGTTCGTATCTTCCCTTGGTCATTACTCCCCCTCTGCTTCTTGACGTTTAGTAACCGTGTAACCGTTTAGTAACCATGTAACCGTTTAGTAACCGTGTAAGCGTTTAGTAGGTAACCGTGTAACCGTTTAGTAACCGTGTAACCGTTAGTAACCGTGTAACCGTTTACACGGTTAGTATCCGTGTAAACGGCTACACGGATACTTAGCGTGTAAACGGTTACACGGTTACACGGATAATTAGCGTGTACACGCGGATAATTGCAGTAACCGTTAGTTAGCGTGTACACGCGGTTACTAGCCTTCGAAACTAACCGTGTACACGGATAGTGATTTTGTAACCGTGCCCAGCCCTATCTAGAACTGTGTTACTTTCAGATTCGCTCATAACTAATTATCTGCAATTAAAAACTAGAATTTTTTGATTAACTATTTGAACAATATGTTCAATAAAGCATGCATTTTATGTACTGTAGTAGCACTATACAGAAAGAACTTTTTAAGTGTAAGTTAGTTGCAAACAAGCACTTCTGCTGAGTGAGTAGCGGTTGCATTATGAGGCATGAGTGTCAATATTCCACGGGAAATATTAAACGCGGCCATTTCTTGCAAAAAAGACTTAAGCATGAACATGTTTTTTGTATAACGACACTAGGATTTTTCAGATACTATTTTAAACCGTCGCAGAAAATTGGCTCCTACTGGTAAATTAAAAGTACAAAGACGAAAATATAACTATATTATATGAGTTTAAAAAGTTGAGTTTAAAAAAAATAAAATTGAATTTCGGAAAAAATGAGGCTCGTCCTGGACTTGAACCAGGGACATCTCGCACCCAAAGCGAGAATCATTGCACTCGACCAACGAGCCTTGTAATAACCTGTCTAAAAGTTAAACATGACAACAGCTAATACATATAGTTTTGATGTTCATTGCGCAATAAGTTGTGAATAAAAATGTTTATTAACAACCAAAAGAAATTTAACTCGAACTGCTTTCAATTTAAAAAAAATACTTGCAATTTTTTGACTGTGCTTAATCCACAGCATTTGCTGATTAGCTCCGTTGTTTCTTCTATTGTGACAGCTGCCGGTTCGCTCAGCAAGTAAAGCGAACGCTTTATAAGCGTAAGTTTGGTGGTTCGAGTCCACCACGGCAGGTTTGTTTTTGCATAATTGCCGACTTCGGAGAGAACAAACGGAACTGCTTGTTCAAGATAGAGGTACCTACCCTTCCTGTGTTATTTAACACAGGAAATCTGACCTAGCCGAAATAACGTAGAGAGCGGAGATTCTGAATATAGTATATACGCGCGGCCCCCTCGGGGGCCGCGTAAAAAGGAAAGAAATTTGCCCATTTTTGCTAATATTACCCAAACGCTGTAGGTATCATTTTTTACTAGTAATAATTTGAAAATTAATTTTAAATGTTTGATTATTTCATCAACTGTGAATATAAAATTATGAATTTATAGAAGTAAAATTAAATTTACTTGTGTACTACACTGTCTAATGTGACGATCCCCCGTTTGTTTACATTTCCGTCTGCAAAAATTTTCGATGGTCTGCTGTTCACTATAACTGGACGCCCGTTCAGGTATGACTCGACCCTTAAAATCGCCAAAATTGCCCCTGGCGATGAATCGCAGCGCCACGTGCCGATCCGAGGCGAATTGGCTATAGCCGTTACACTGAACGAAAGTCAAACAAATTGCAGCAGCTATCGCCAAAATAGCCAGTTTTGAAAAAAATAAGTTCAAAACAGTCAACTTGTATGGTTGGTGTGAATTTTCTCCGCCGGAAAATCTACCCCGGTGCAAATTTTCCGGGGCAAAAATTTAAACCGGAGTAATTTTTCCGGGGGGAAAATTGACACCGGGGGAAAATTTACACCGTGACATCGGCCTAAAAATCAGGATTTTTTCCTGGGGGCCGCCGCCCCCAGACGCCTGACGGTGGTAGGTCTGTGGATTTGTCTTTCATGTTATCATGTGTACAGTAAAATTGACATTTTTTGAAAATTTATGGCACGTAATGTCAAGAATCGTCGTGAAAGTTTATAGCTTCCGGACGCTAGCTGGCTGCCGCCGGTTGTGTAATTTGCGGTGTTTTGAGTTATTACATAATAATTTGCGATGCCGCTGGTCTAAAAATAGCACGGTTTTCGGACTAAATATGCTAATTAATAATAAATGCATATACATTGTGTGGCATTTGCAGTCAAGTGAATTTCAAGTCAAGTCATTTTTCCCGCTCCCCTAAATTTTTTACTCCACTGACTGACGCTGTGGGTATCCTGTGTTTTGACGAAAAAACAGCAGTTTACTGTTATTCAGTATTTTCCTATTTTTGCTCAGAAAACGTATTTTTTTCCTATTTTTCTCTGAGAAATTCCTATTTTATTTCCTATATTTTTGTTCCTTCTAGAGAAGGAACTATTGTTTTGAAATCAACTCTGCGCAGTGTAAAAGTAGTAGCTACATGCTGTTATGCACATATGATTAACACATAAAGTCAGTATGGGAGCTGACTGCTCTTTTTTTTGAAAACGGCGTTTTTCACAATTTTAAATGAAACATTTGTAAACCACACTTTTTCAGAGGTCTTAAATGTAATTTTGATTGGATTTTGTTACTTAAAATTTTTTGCCCATTGCATTTTTTCAGACAAAATATGAATGCAATTCACGTGACTGTCTGGACTATTGTCTGTTTTCCAGTCTCAAACTTCGGTTAAAACTCTAGTACTTCGGTTAGCTAAAGCAAAGTTAATGTAGGTAGGTTTATTATTTTAAAAAATATAATTATAATTTTGAATATTTATTGAGCTCTCATATTTGTCATATATATTTCTTTCCAGAGCAGCAACTTAAACATCAATAAAAAGTGGAGTAGAGTAGCCGAGTGGTCAAAGGCGCTATTTCAAGAATATTCGATCACTGCAAGGGTTCGACCCCCACCGTTGTATTTTTTCCAAAAAAGTTGTTAGGTCTGAAAAATCTGTTTTGAACTAAAGTTTTGTCAATAACGTAAATGAGTGCTGGAATCAAAAGTAGTTTCGGCAACTATTACAGGTTCCGGGATAATTGTTTTAGAGTTTTTACAGTAATTGAGTATGTATTTTATGCAGGCACTGATACTAAATTAAGCAGCTGACCTGTAGCAGGTATTAATTGCTTTCTAGAATCGCAATGCACACTGAAGGCGAAAAGCGAAATGTTAAGGGTGACAAATATGAATTTTGCACTCAACAAAGGAACCTTGCCCCTTTTGTGGCCTGCTTGTTGTAAATGGGCCGCAACACCCCTGAGATTGTACAATATGGCTCGTTGGTCCAGTGGAATGATGCTCGCTTCGGGTGCGAGAGGTGCTGGGTTCGACTCGCGGGCGTGCACAATTTTTATTTTTTCTAAATAAAATATTTGTGAAATAGTTTTACCAAGAGTACATAATAGTTTCTCACTGTATATAGAAGAAGAGTGAGACACTCTCCAGCCTGCCTGTGTTCTAGCACAGGCAGATGCGCTGGTCGTTTTCAGGCTACATGTTGACATTCTATGCAACATGTGACTGGCCAATCAGAAGCGAGCTTCTATTCTCTGATTGGCAGACGCCTGTGCACGTGCTCCAATCATAAAACGGGATAGGGATAAAGGTTAATAACTCATTATTTATTCACAGTCTGCTTGTAAAAACATTAAAAAGGTTTGCAAATACCTTTGGGGATATTTTGGCAAACTTTCAGCGAAATTGATTGAGAAACTTTGAATAAATTCAGAAAAGTTTATATCTCAAAAGTTTCTCACTCAATTTCGCTGAATGTTTGCCAAAATATCCCCAAAGGTATTTGCAAACCTTTTTTAATGTTTTTGCAAGCAGACTATGAATAAATAGTGAGTTATTAAGCTTTTATCCCTATCTTAATGCTTATCAACGCATCAGCGATTATATACTAAAGTGTGTTACGCAGGGAATCTACGCGCTGATTGGTCAGCCACATGTTGCATAGAATGTCAACATGTAGTCTGAAAACGACCAGCGCATCTGCCTGTGCTAGAACACAGGCAGGCTGGAGAGTGTCTCACTCTTCTTCTATATAGAGTGAGACGCTATTATGTACTCTTGGTTTTACTTAGGCTCTTTTCTACATACATAGGAAAGGAACTTGCAAAAGTCTGTTTTTGAACTTTTCAAACGTCCGTAATCATTTTTAAAACTGTTTGTCACAATGTTAACCTTTAACCAATATCCTTTTTTCATTAAAAGTGGATATTAGGTATTTAGTAGACACATTGTCCTATGGCCCGTTTCCCCGTTGTTCCAGAACTGAATTTGTATAGTGAAAAAATCATAAGTATCAAATTCACAGTACGTGGTTTTTTAATTCAAGTTATTTGAGGGTGTTTTAACTTCATATCAAATTAAATTGAATTGAAATTGAATTAAAATTATTCGGCTTGATTAATTAAATTGACCGCTCAACTTTTTTAACACCCCGTATATACGCGTGTGTAAATATTGCTTGCTTGCTGAAGTTGTGGAAATAAAATCACTAAAATGATTTACACTCACAACTCAGTAACCACTGTTGTAACTTATTTCAAAATTTAATTATGACAATTGCTGGCATGTTTTTTCCTATTTTGACTTTCGTGTTTATAGTTATCAGTTAAAGCCTATTCACACGAGGGCGCATGAGCGGGCGCATGAGAGGGCGCATGAGCGGGCGCACACGCACACTTGCCTACTGCATTGTGTGAAATAATGCAGCAGGCTGTGTGAAAACAGAATGCACCCGCTCACACAATGCACACAAGCACAATGCACACAATGCACACAATGCAGTGGGCAAGTGTGCGTGTGCGCCCGCTCATGCGACCTCTCATGCGCCATGGCGTACGCCATGCAGCAAAATGAGCCCTGTGTGAATAGGCCTTAAGGCTTTGGAGCAACTCAGCAGTAAATGTGTGCAAAAATTAGGATTTAAAAATCACTTATCCACAAATAATGGCCGCGTTTAATATTTCCTTTGGAATATTGACACTCAGTAGTCAGTACTCACAATGTAACCACTTTTCACTCAGCAGAAGAGCTTGTTTGTAAAACTGTTTGTAAATTTTCGTCGAATAAAGTTAAATAATAATAATATTTTGAAAAAGAATTTTCCTATTTTGTGAAAAAAAAACTTGTAGGGAATCGAGCCTGGAACTTCTGTGTGGACTAGCAGAATGCTTAACCCTGCAACTCAAGCCCCAAGTCAGCGGTACCCCACGGTACCAAATACTCACTTTCTGACCCAAGACTACCGACAATGACAAATATTTTTGACCTATCGCCATTTGTAAGCCAGACATCACACAAAAGAGACATAAAAGATCAGCAAAAAGAGCGTGATATCAGATTGGCCAGCTTGTGAAGTACACATAACGTGTCGACGCACAATTTTTGTCAACAAATAAGAAAAATAATGGTAAGCTTTTCTTCAGATTTCAAAATAAGCTTCTAGATTTTTCACAATTTCTCATTATTGCTGTGAGTGCTTCACAGTTCACAACTTTTCACAGTTCAAAAGAGTATAACAAAACGAAAACTGAAGCAATTTGCACTAAATTTTGTGTGCAGAAACTGCAGCATATGTGCTTTCGGTCTGTAGAAACAAAATAAACAAATTAGTTAATAATTGTGACCATATTAGCGAATGTTAATAGGTTTTCAAAATCCTATTTTTCCGACTTGACGAGTTATGACTGCACTGCAAGCTTGATGTTGGACCAATTTTGCTGAAACTTGGCAAAATTATTTGCCTTAACATATACTTTGACAAAATAGAAAGAACAGTTTCAAACTTCACACTGAACTAGCTTTACAGCCCCGCGAAACCGACTGCTTTCGCGATACTTTCCCCTTAACCATCTAACAACACGTCCTTCTCTCAAATCCACCAACTCATTTGGTGACTAGGAGCGGGTGCAATCTTGGGGTGCCGGCAGTTATTAGGTTTCAAAAGAATGATCGTTAAACTATCGCTGGTACGAGCGGCCCTTCTGGTGGATTGTTTATGACCACCAGAAGGCAAGGGGATTAGTTTACGCTAAGGACGCGGGGTAATATAAGTAGCTGTGAAATCTTGTGAAAAGTCTAGATTAATGATAGGCCAATTTAAAAAGTTAGGTAGTTTAGAATTTCTATAATAAATTTAAAAAGCAATAAGGGGGTCAAGAGGGGGACTGAGTCGAACGTCCCCGTTACACGGGGGGGGCTACAAAAATCGACCGTCCCCGTTCGAAAACAGGTTAGGCTGCATAATGTTTGAGGTGCTTACAGTTCATACGGATACATAAGAGTACATACATGACAATAACACTGAGATTAAAACGTAGGCTAACTATTCAGACGGAACTGAGCTGATCTGGTTACAAACAAAACAATCAAAACAATTACACAATAAAAACAAAAGTTACCTAAAAATTTAACCGTCACTATCGGAAATGGATGGTTGTGGGCGTGATGTCCTTGGCGGCCCAGCGGCCGGAGGGGTGGTCCAGGTCATTGAATCCAATGTGGATAACCACCTGGTAGAATTGGGACTGGTCCATGGGGCAGAGGAGGGAGGGAATGTCCTTGAGGCGAGCGTCTGGGTGGCAGATTACGCCGCACTCAATACATCGCAGAAATGCGATGTCGGCGTCGCCGATAATTAGGTAGGAGGCGGGGGACCGGAAATTTGGGGGGAGGTGCGCCATAGGGACAGGCCAATGAGAGAGGGGTATTGGTGGCGATTTGGACCGAGGCTTCGTCTAGGAGTTGTCCATAGCGGTCGGTGCCGGGGTGGTCAATGGAGGGGACAGGGGGGATTTTGGTGAGTCCGGAGGCCCAGAAGGGGTGGCGGCCAATGAGGATGTGGTGAAGGGTTTCTTGGGACAGGAGGGAATGAATTTGGGGGATGAGATCGGCGAGGTGCTGCCAAATGGCCACCAACACCGAATTTCTGTTCATAATACAGGGGCGTTTCGGTTAATATAATGGTGGCGGTGGGTTTGGATAAAACAGTCCAGGCAGTTGGAATTGGTCACATTGTGGAAGAGGCACTGGGCCAAGGCGGGACCAAGTTGGATGAAATGGATGAATTTGAATAAATGTTTGGCAAATGAAGGGGCCAAGGGGGATGGTGAGGGGGTCGTACGATGAAAGGGGGTTGTCGTGGTTCTTGATGTAATTTCATTGGGGATGTGGGCGGCTGAAGGGACGGGGGTAGCGGCGGAGGGTCGGGATGCACCGTGGGTGGGCCATTGTGGGGTCGTTTGTGGGGATTCTTCCGGAAGTTCGGGGGTACGGTAGCGTCCAATTCGTCCATAGGCTCCGGGGATGTACTAGGGGCAGAGGTCGATCTTGGAGAGTTGGGGGCATTGGTGGCTCGGGAGGATGGCATGACTGAGGGCAATTGATGAAACTGAATGGAATAGATGGAAAGCTAAAACAAATAAGCGGTATTACTAATAAGTACAATAAATACTATTAATACGAAATCAGATGTATGTGGGATAGCTGGAGTGGGGTGACTTTTAGTAATAATAATGAATTTATCATTTATAAAATTTTTAAGTAAAATTATTAATTTTTATTTTTTATTAAAATGATTACAAAAAATAAGGGGATTATTTTCGTCACGATTGAGATTAGATAAGGTGCAGTTACGTGGTGTGCTGTGCTGACCACGATTATAAATGTCACTGCCACAAAGAAGAAAAATTGAGTTCATGGTGTGATGTTCACTATACACGGGGAGCAAACACCATGGGTAAGTTCATTACAATTATTTTTTAGTTTCTACATAAAATTATGTTTATGGTGCGACTTCGGTAAGTATTATTTTTATAAAATTTTACGTCGTGTTCTTCGTTAAAAACACAACATTACGACATTAGAACAAATACGACAACTACTATGAGCGGATGGCGAGAGCAGCAAAAGATAAGAGTTAAATTTGTAGTATTTTTAGAATATTGGGGAAAGGGTGCATGAAGAATAGTGGTTAGGAGTTGATATGTGGTAGTTCAGAGCAAGACCCAGTCAGGTCCCGGACCCAACTAGTTCGCAGCAGGACCCCGCTACAGACTAGTTCAGATCCGGACCCGTAAAAGTCAGCCTTACACAAAAGATGCCTGTGCACTACACATGACCAGTTTTGTCATGTTTGTATATATAATTGCCCTACTTGTACTAATTACGATTTTCAAGAAATTCTTGGAAGGGTCAGTTTTTAGTGCAATAACTTCGCAGCCATTCAAATCTTTCCTGAATTTTGGATTTGAGTAAGTTGAGGTCAAAGGTCAACACCATACATGTAACAGCACTAAAATTTTTGGTACCCCTTCCCCTCAACCTTAATGAGACCCCTCTCCCCTGCGTCAACTCATTTTTAACACCCCCTCAAAAAATTACGCAATTTGTACTTTTTTGACCAAAAAACGCCAATTTTGACAATTTTTGGCGAAAATTTTGGTAAAAATTGCTTCACAAAAAATGCCGATTTATTGAAATTTGGCCAAAATTTTACTCCAGCCAGGATTTCCTTTCCTCTTTTTCCCCTGGCGGGACCCCCTCCCTCCCCTGGGACCGAATTTCGGGAAGCTTTCTCCCCCATCTACCCTCCAACTATGGTCAACACTTACAGAAGGAATTACACTACTGGTCTGCGCTCTTATGTCAAGCCGCCTCTTTGTTAACTTGACGGTCCCGATCTGAACTAGTCTGTAGCGGGGTCCTGCTACAAACTAGTTGGGTCCGGGACCTGACTGGGTCCTGCTCTAAACTACCACACCTACACAACACAATACACAAACAGGACATCATGGGGGGGGCAGAAGTCAAAACTTTTAGGATTATTTTGCAAAATTGGACGGTTCTATAAGATCGCCATATTATTTAGTTGTTATACATGTTTAAAATTATAAAATTTTTTTAGTAATTAAAGAGTTTCGAAGTTGCATTAAGAGGTTCATTAGGTTCAAAAAGATATCAGGGGGTGTAAAACAGAGGAGTATAGGTGGTAGTGCGCATTATATATACATAAAGAAAGACATAAATAAACACATTTTACGAATTGTAATTTGAATTTTTCCAAGTTTTATAACAAAACAAATTTTACAGGTTTTTTAAGTTTAATTTATATTTTTTACCAAAAGTGTCAAACTATACAAAAATTCTTGGTGCATTGCTATAAGTAGGGTGCAGTGTACAATTTAACATACAAGACAATAACAAAAATACAATATACAAATTACAATTATATAAAGCAAACACATGAGAAAACTGAAGGAAAACAGAAACTAATCGGGAAAAAGGGGCAAAAATTTTGCATAGTTAGGGAATTGACTGGGCCGGATTGAAAACAACAAGCTGAGGGCCGAGCTATTGGGTGGAATCAGTGGGGTTTCTCTAAGAAGGGATAACTGTCGGCATCTGGTGAGGCAATAGGCTGTGTCATAAACGCGTAAATTAATGAGGTGATGAACAGAAACTCGCCAGAGTATTGTAAACTTATCGGGGTCGTAAACATAGATTGGGATTGGAATTTTAGGGCGCATTTATTGGTTTAGTGCACATGAGGAGGGTTGGATTTTATTGGGTGCAGTTATCGTTTTCTGTTTGAGCGCCGGACAGGAGCGGTAAGCACAGATGTTTCGGTGTCACTCCGTGCCACTAAGGGGGGAGATGTGAGTCAAATGCTCGTTTTAAATGGTCAACATGACGGGTGATTGGTGTCTTGCTAAGGTTATTAATGCTGCAGCGGCTGAAATTTTCACCATTATTTGCGGTAGTTCGGTAAAAACCGTCCCAATTATTAGAAAGTTTAGGGGATATTCCTGGTTGTGTAGTGGGGGAGTAAACATACAGACGGTCACCTTATGTCAAAATTTGAGACGTTTATTTTTTATCATAATAGTGTTTCTGGTCCAATTGAGCGGTTTCAATGGACTGAGATGCCAAATTCCAGGCAGTTTTTAATGCTTTACATGTGTCACGACAATAGTCATCATATTCAGCATTAGGGGAATTCTGATTTAAGAGCATCAAATCAAGAGTAGGATCACGTCCAAACAAAAAAGTATGGAGACTCTCCCGTAGATTGGTAAGTAGAAGCACAATATGCAAATAGTACTAAGGGTAAATAAATGTCCCATTCTTTTTGGTACATTGAGCAATAGGTTGCCACTTGCCAGCATATTTTTCTAAGTTTTGTTTTGTCTTTCAACCAGACCTGGGGTTTGGGGCCTGTATGGTGCACTGCTTAGTTTTAAGGTGTTGACTAGGTCACAAATTTTGGTGAAAATCTCTGAGGTGAAATAACGCACATTATCGGAAAGGAGTGCTCTGGATTGTCCATAGCGACTAACTATTTCATTACCAACAAACTCTTCTACTGAGTCAGGAATTGTAGAATGTGAGGCCTGAGTCCGAGTGTCAATATTCCAGAGGAATATTAAACGCGGCCATTGTTTGCGGATAAAATGATATGTAAATCCCGATTTCTGCATACACTTACTGCTGAGTAGCTCCAAAGTCTCTCAAAAGCGCATAATTAATTAATTGCAAACTCAGTTGAAAGTTAAAAACTAACAAAATTTTCAAGAGATTTAAAAGAATTCAATAAATATTCAATATGCTTTTAAAAAATGTAAGATCTCACCGACATTTGAACTCGGATCGCTGAATTCAGAGTCCAGCCAGAGTGCTAACCATTACACCGTGAGACCACACCAACATTGAAGTTAACTTCGACTGATGTAGGTTTTATAAAAGTTAGCTGACTAAAAGCAAAGTGTTCAAACATCAGCGAAAAGTTGCCATGTAAGGGCAATAGATTTTAAAACAGCAACAGTCGAAAAATAAGTTATCAATCAAAACAAAATTTCAACAAATCATGTCTAGGAACAGTGACACTGTTACGTAATACTTATAAACTACAATTATGCACAAATAATCTCATTGATCAGGAGACTTTGGATGACCGGTAGCCGAGCGTGTAGCGTTGCTGCTTTCGGATCGGTTGACCAAAAGTTCGATTCCTGACATTATTTTGCGTTGCAGTTTCATATTGCGAAACAATCAGCCAGTCTTCGCTTGAGCCATAGGTAGATTTGACCTACCTGCCAGCGCAGTGTAATTTAACACTGCGACATCGACCTAGTCGATTTAACGTGGCTGAAGGTCGCGCGAATAGGGTGCGGAAAACAGTGTCTGCCCTACGAAAATCATATTCCCATTCTCCACAGGTATACCTAGTCCACCTACTTTAGCGCACACGAGCTCACACAAATTGCATATGCTCGTTAATAAAGTCTTGTACCAATGCTTTTACAAGCTCAGCCTAAGTATTTTTCCGCTTTAGACAGACAGTAACCTATTCTACCCAAGAGGCCGCCCGACAAGGGCATTTCCAGGTCACAGAACTTGACAGATCCACCAGAAGCACTAATTCTAAAATCTATCTCATAAATTGCTCAATTTGTGCTAATTTGTGCCGTTGAAATTAAGTTGATAGCTGTACCTGTTCCAGAGAAATCAGTTCTTAAGAGGGCGCTCCGGGAATCGGGGGTTACATCGAAAATCGGCAAAAAAATAGGCAAATGTCAAACTTTACAATACATATATGTAGTATGGCACAAAAGAACACTGGAGGCAAAATTTCAAATCACGTGATCATGTCACGTGACTCCCAGAGCACCAAACGTGAGTGAATTTTCGGCAAAAGATAACTCTGCTTATACTTTGCGTATGGTCACACTTTATATACCAAAATGTAGCTTATGTGTTTCTCTCGTTGAACATTATTTTGGTTTTTAACATTTATGTCGGAATTGGATAAAAAATGTCATTATGTGTTTTCGAAGTCGAACTCTGAGCAATAAAATTCATATAAAAAAATTTCTAAGCTTTATCTTAAAAAACTAAAAAATTGTTCAACTGCGCAGAGCCTAAGGCTATAATTGTGCAAAATTTTGTATAAAAATATCTTACCAGCATTTTATAATCGAATGCCGAAAAATTGGTTTTGTATTCACAGAGCCTATATTTAACTCTGCTGCTTCTGAAAATGGTTTCTTGTGCGATTTTTTTTGCACAGAACGCAATAGATTTGTTTTAATTTTTCATTACGACTAATAAAATCTACGTATCGTCTGTTTGGAAAACCTCAAAAAGCGTTGATGCACTGGCTTACTTGCTGAATTTGTGTAAAAGTCGAATAAAATCAGTAAATTGTCCAATTTTTTCCAAATTTTTTACTATGGAGATATGCGCGTCAAAACATCAGAAATAGTTTTTTGGGCAAGTTTTCTTCAAGATTGATAGGTCATTTTGGCTGTTTTTAAAAAATACGGCCCAAATCCTTGATTCCCGGAGCGCCGCCTTAAGGTGGCGCTCAGGCCGTGTTTACATTGAGCTTTTTTTCAGCTGCTCGAGCAGCTGCAAAAAAGCCGGAAACGGCGAAAAAAAGCTGGAGCAGCTGAAAAAAAGCTGGAACTGCAGCGTTGTTATGACAACGGAGTAGCTAGTCTATAGTGACCGCCATACTTATCCGCTTTTTTTCAGCTACTCGAGCTTTTTTTCAGCTGCTAGAGCTTTTTTTCAGCTGCTCGAGCAGCTGAAAAAAAGCCGGAAACTGCGAAAAAAAGCTCAATGTAAACACGGCCTCAGGGGAACCGACTTTGGCGTTTAATTTTTTTCAGCGACATTTTTGACCATAATGTCTTGAAGGAAAGTTGTTCAAAATAAAAATAGCTTTCATTTGATGTGCATTTGGTTTTTACCCTGTTTAATTAAGGTTGTGCTTTTTTATTCTGGCGGATTAACCGTGGCCATTTAATATTACATTTATTCCTATTATTAATTATGAATAATTCATCGGATTTGTGCTCTCTATGCAATACCGCGCTCAAGTCGGCTGACCCGAATGTGGTGTGCTTTTGCTGCAAAAATTTATCGCACTACTCCTGTGCTCAGATACGACTCGATGTTGCTAGAAATCTGCAGAACCCAGAAAAGCCTCACCCTTTGGCCTATCTCTGCCTCAAATGCCGTGACATCGTCCCCAGCCTTGCGGGACAAATCAGCGAGCTGAAATCAGAACTGGCCTCTGTCCGGTCCGCTCAAATGGAGGCTCAGAAATCTGCAATGAATATTGCGCCTCCGTGTGAGGGTGACTTGGCTAGACATTTAGAAGCTATCACTGATCGTATTGCCGTTTTGGACAACAAGATCGAATGCTTAGCTTCTTCTATGGACCTCAGTCTGATCATTGGTGGGGTGGCGAAGGCGGTGGCGAGCTGCACCGGGGAGGTGATTTTCAAAAGCATGGCTGAGCTCGAAGAAAGAAGAGAAAAGAGGGACAATATCTGTATCTTTGGACTTTGTGAATCGCGCGATACGGATGATTTGGTTCAAGTTCGGGAAATCTTGCAAAATGCTGGCCTAAAAGGGGACTATGCAGCTGAAGTATGGAGAGATGCCCCTCAGAGTAATGGCCCTCGCTTATTGAAGGTTCGTGTGAGCACCCAGGCAGCGAAAAGGGAGATTTTGGATGCTGCCCGGATGAAGAAATTTCCTCGGGAACTGGGAATCAAAAGAGACCCCACTTATCAAAAACGGTTAGCAAAGCGTCAGGCCGCGGCAGAGTACCAGACTGGGAAACTTTCTATGGTAATACGTCCTGACTTCCAACTCTCGGGCCCTAGAAGATATGAGGAACACGTTGAGGGGGCGGGACGTGGTTACGGACTGGGGTTATTGGAGACAGGGAGGGACGAAAACTGTCACATGACTGCTACGCTGCCTAACGCGGAAGAGAACTTTAATGCTCGTGAGGGGCTGGGACGGGGCGGGTCGGTACGGGTAGCAGCTGGTCGTGGAGGCCAAGGGGGTAAATTGACTGGAGGTGGGCAGAGCCGGGGGGTGCTAGCTTTTGGAGGCTCCGTGGTTCCGGTTCCTGACGGCGGGGGGGCCAACGCATCGGGAAAGGGGGGCGTGTCGCGTCCTCGGCAGGTCAGAAAACAGCCAGGGCGCACTCTGTCCCAAACACCGGACGTAGTCCCAGTACCGGCACTTTCTACGCCACTGTAGCTTCTCCCAAACCACCGAACCAGGGAAACTGACGTTTGATGTTAGATTTTGTTATAAAGTGGACTTTTTGAAAAATCCTAGTTTTTTGCACTGTTGGTATGCGAACGTGAATGGGTTACGTAGCAAACGTTTTGAACTAAATTTTTTGTTAGACTCAACTAATATAGATATTTTTGCAATCTCAGAAACTAAATTAAACAGCGACATTCCTGATAGTGCTATAGTTTGGCATAAGAATTATCAGGTTTTTAGGAGAGATAAAGATACTTCTGGTGGTGGGGTATGTATTGGTGTAGAAAATTCCCTTAATTACTTATTCTCGTCTGTCAACGAGCTTCTAAAATCTGAATGTTTAGCCATTGATATCTTATGTTTAGGAATTGTAAGGTTCGTTTTTGCGCCTTCTACAGACCCCCGGCTGATCAAGATGCATTGAACCGGTTAGCTACGGATATTAATGTTTGTATGACTTACGATGTTTGTGATATTACCGTCTTTGTTGGTGATTTGAATTTGCCTGATGTAAATTGGGTTTCGTGGAGTACAGCTTCCAGATATGAATCGGATTTCTTATTTGAAATTAGTAGCTTTGGTTTCAGGCAGTTTGTCTGTTCTCCAACTCGACTGAATCCACCTAATATTTTGGATGTACTTCTAATTAATTGGTCCGATATTGTTCATAGTTGCGATGTTGTTGCCCCATTAGCTTCTTCTGATCATTGTTCGTTGCAATTTTGTTTAAAAATTGGAGGGAAATCAGAAAAAAACAATGGTTTAAAAATTTTTATTGTATGGACAGAATTGCTATCAGTGCTAGTCTTGCATCTATTGACTGGAATGCTGTTTTTTGGAGTCGCAGGAAGGAGTTTCCAAATCTGCACATTGTTGAACAGTTCTGGCTTATTTTTAAAGATATTGTGCATAAATTAATTGATTTACATGTACCGGTTATTCGTTCTGTTAAGAGCAAATTATGTTGGCCATTCCGATTGAGAAAATTAGAGGAACAAAAGGATGCTGCTTTTAAAAATTGGGCTCGTGACATGGATCCATTCTCAAAATATAGATTTGATGAATTAAATAGATTGTTTAAACGGGAACTGGCTGCTTTTCAGTGTTTATATGAGAAAAAATTAGCTTGTAGCCCTAATAAAGGGCGTTTTTTTCGTTATGCTAATCAAAAAGTTGCTCAAAAATGTGGAATTCCGACCCTTGTGGGTCCTAATAATCAGGCTGTGTGTTTTGATGATGGCAAGGCGAACTTGTTGAATAGCCATTTCTCTTCCAGTTATAGTTTAGATAATTTAGGACATGTTGTTTGTGATGATTTACCTGCTTTTGGTGCTATTGATGCTTTGACGTTTGATGTTTTGGATGTGTTTGAGAATCTTAGGTCCTTAAAAAATAGTGTAGTCTCTGGTCCTGACGATATTCCTTATATGTTTTATCGGAATTTTGCTGCGGAATTAGCATTTCCCCTCTTTTTTATAATGGATTTTGCCTACAGATTTTCTTATGTGCCTAGAGATTGGAAAGATGCTAATATAGTAGCGATCTATTAGAATAAGGGATCTCGTATGAAATCTGATAATTATAGAGATGTATCTCTCACCTGTGGAGCGTCTAGACCCTTGGATAGATTGCTTAATATTAGGATACGTGAATTCCTGTTGAATAATAATTACTTTTCGCTAAATCAACATGGGTTTCTTCCTGGCAGGTCTACGGTCTCTAATCTATTGCTAACTGTTGATCATTGGACCAGGGCCATCCAGGATCGAAGTTGTGTTGATATAGCTTATATTGATTTTAAAAAAGCATTTAATAGTGTGTGTCATAGCAAATTGCTTAAGAAGTTATCTCATTGTGGTTTTACTGGTCTTTTGTTGAAGATGTTAGAGGCTTTTTTGACTGGTCGTCGGCAACGGGTAAGGGTGGGGGATGCAATTTCATCGTCGAGTGAGATTTCTAGTGGGGTACCCCAAGGGTCAGTGTGTGGTCCGACCTTATTTTTGTTTTATGTTAACGACGCGGTTAACTTATTCGAAAGCGCTACTTTATGGTTTGCTGATGACTCTAAATTATTTTTTCATGGTAGCCTGAGACAGAATCGTCTACAGACTGCTTTAAATGAGTTTTATTTATGGGCGAAAAAGTGGCAGATGTCTATATCTATTGAAAAATCATTTGTCATGCATCTTGGTAATCATAATGGTAAGCACATTTATTTTATTGACGATATTCCACTTTCCATTTTAAATTCTTGTTCAGATTTAGGTGTTTTATTATGTGATAATTTGAAATTTTCTGAGCATATTTCGAAAATTGTAAAAAGAGGTCTCAGAATACTTATCTTGTTACTAATAGTTTTGTTACTGATGACAAAAATGTTATGGTTATGTTGTATAAGTCGTATGTTAGACCTGTTTTAGAATATGCGAGTGAGGTTTGGAACCCATATCTGATAGGTGATATTGAAAACTTAGAACGGGTTCAGAGGAAATTTACTCGTTACTTTTCTGATCTTCGCCTGCTGGATTATGGTGATAGGTGTGAGGCCCTCTCTTTGCGGTCGTTAGAGTTTCCAAGATTATGTTGCGATCTTGTTCTAGCGTATAAAATCATTCATGGTCAAACTGTTATAAATCCATTTCAGGTTTTTGCTTTTTACGACTCTAGTCGAACTAAAGGTCACAGTTTCAAATTGAGATTGCCAAAGTCGAGGTTAAATTGTGCTAAATTTAGTATTTTTTTCAAGAGTATTTTCAAGAGCTTTGTTAAAGTTTGTAAAAGTGAATAAATTTTTATGAAATGTCATGGTGTTTTCCGCTTCTATACTCTGAAGTAAATTTCTTGTTCTTGTTCTTGTTCTTGCATATTGTGATGAAAATTTTTTTCAAAAGATTTTTGGACAAATTTGAAGCCGTAGCATAAAAAATTTTGTTTCCATATAAAATGATTACTCATATCACTAAAATTTGCGGTTGCTTGGCTTTAAATTGATGTATTAAACTTAAGGTGGCGCTCTGAATAACCGACTTTGGGCGATAAAATTTTTCAGTCAAGTTTTCGTTGGTTAACTCAAGAAGAAAAGTTGTTTAAAATCAAATTATCTTTCATTTGATGTATATAACGTCAAATTTTGATTAACTTGAAGTTTTTTAAAAGTCGTATGTGTAGGCAAACCTTTCTAAAAAAATTTCTAAAATACGTTGACCAATATTGACAAAAATACACTATTTTTCAAACTATTTTTTCGTTAGCTACTTTTTGGCTTCTGAATCTTTTCTCAGCGGATTTTAGTACAGAAAAATTAGCTCTATTTTTTTGAAAAATACGTAGGTGTAGGCAAACTTCAGGTTTCTGAAATTGGGCTATGGTGCTCATTTTTTCAAGATTACTCTCAGCTGCAAAAGCCGATTCAAATGAAAATTTGCACACTGTTAGAACAGAAGTACATGGAGGCACCGCATTTCTTGAATTGTAATTATTATGATTTGCTTCAATACTATAGCCCTTTAAATACGTCACTTTTGATAAAATTTAAAATAACTAACAATTTGCCACTACTAACTAAAATCCGGCAAAAATGGTGTCTTGGCAAAATAATTGTCTTTAATTTACGCTATTGATTGTTAAATTTGGTTGAGGCACCGCTGAGCTACGTCATTTTAAAAATTAGACAAATTTTGCGAAATTTTAATTTTCATGTCGTCATAAAATTCGCTAAAGTGCTCAAAGAGCTCTCAAACTTTGCAAAAATACTTGCCTGGTGTGTGTCTTGGTTGCGTTTAAGGAAAAAAACTTCGTATCAGCAAGAAAAGAAAAATTATAGCAATTTGATTTGTTGGAAGTTACTCAGAGCGCCCCCTTAAGGTAGCGCTCAGCAACAAAACTCATGTTTGGCGCTCAGCTCATGCAATAAATAGCAATACCACTTTAATTGTATATCAAAGAGACATCAAAAAAACCTATTTACAATACAGTCCAGCACTTTAATGTGAATGTGTCAAATTTTATGACCATGTCGAATTTTCTGTTCACACTAATTTTGTTTTTGACCTAGCTCAGCGAAACTTCACCCGATTTTGATGATCTTGGTATCAATAGAAAGATCTCTCAAAAATCTAGACGTGGTTAATCTTCGATTTTTCATTTTTATTTTTGATTTTGCAAAAAATTGATTTTTCAAAAATCAGTCGTGTTTGAGCGACTACAAAAAGTGCTACGGGCCAAAATTTGAAAATCGAAAAACTTTCACGTCTGCATTTATGTTCTTTCTTTCATTGTGCAAAATTTCAACTCGATCGCAATCGGCAGCTGGAACCCAGGTCCAAAAAAAGTAGTCGATTTCGCTACGCAAAAATGTAAGGTTTGCGCACACGTTTCACTTTTTCAAAAATTAGACCTTTCCTAGGACTGCATATTTCCGTTGAAAAAGTTACGAAAAGCCATACTCAATTTTTTAAGAAATTAAATCAAAAATTTGACATTTTCGAAGATTTATCAGCTTTGTAGGTTTTTCATTTTGGATTTGCTATTTTCACGGCTAAATAACTCAGCAAAACTTCAACGTATTCTTAAGTTTAATACATCAATTTAAAGCTAAGAAACCGCATATTTCAAAGATATGAGTAATCATTTTATATGGAAACAAAATTTTTTTTTTGCTACGGCTACAAAATTGTCCAAAAAATTGAAAATTTTTTTTATCACAATATGCACATCAAATGAAAGCTATTTTCATTCTGAACAACTTTCCTTCAAGACATTATGGTCAAAAATGTCGCTGAAAAAAATTAAACGCCAAAGTCGGTTCCCCTGAGCGCCACCTTGGTGGTAGTAACGAATGTGCAGTGTTTTTCAACAGGATAGTATTCAATAATTAATTAACTTTATATCATAGTTTTTATAGCGTTAGAAAGCGCTACTTTCCTTCTACAGTTAAGCAAAGTTTTATTGTACAACGATAAAGATGATTTGTATGGCACGTGTTAAAAGTATACCAATTTGGCTTTTTTGAGCGCTTTCAAATCTGGCCACTTTTTGACGAGTTTAAAGAATAAAAAAATGCGAAAAATGGCACAAATATTTAAAAGTGAATTATCTAGACCCAAAATGAACGATTTTATGATTTGTCAATTATATAATGAAATATACGGTTTCAAAGTAAAAAGTGTCTATTCACACTCAACTTTCGGGTTCTATATCTGCGCAAAAATATAAGCAATTGAAAAAATTTTCATTTTGGGTCTCGAAAATTTGCTAAAGTTTATTCATATTTATTTTTGTGTTTATGCGTTGCGCATGCGCTAAGAAAAGTGGCCAAAACTGTAAAAATTCCATTCTCCTGTTGTGTAGTTTGGCTTGTTGGCTTGGCTTGCTCCAAAAAATTTTTCACATGATGCCGCTTACTTCATTTGTCATTTTGTGTATATGAATCAATTTTTTACAGACGTTATTTTCAAAAAATACAGTTTGAATCAACTAATTTTTTTCAAAAATTTAAAAACCACTGCACATTCGTTAGTACCACCTTAACTAGTGGGGCTGTCAGCTTCCGATTTTTGAATGTGACAGCCCCACTAATTTGTGCTCCTAAGAATTTGCTGTCAAAATAACTTACAAAATTTGTGCTTCTAAAGAATAACTTTTTTAATAGTATTCTACCAGATTTAACGAGAAAAATAGAATTAAAAATAGTGTGAATTCCAAAAATTGTTGCTTGGCTTAGGCTTACTAAATTTATTAGTCAATTTCTCTGTATTTTGGTTACTCGTTTTTTTACAAAAAACGCGTGGACTGTAGACAATAGAGTGCAACAGAAGCACAGTAAAGAAGTGTAGCAGCCAAAAATAATTGCTTTCTACGGTTTAAAATGTGATTTAAATTTTTTAAGCCTTTTTTGAAAGGAGAAAGTGGTTTTCCGTTAAGTTTACTTCATTCTCACCATTTTTTGTAAATACTATTAAAAAAGTTATTCTTTAGAAGCACAAATTTTGTAAGTTATTTTGACAGCAAAATCTTGAAAGCACAAATTAGTGGGGCTTTCACCATTCAAAAATTGGAAGCTGACAGCCCCACTAGTCAAGAACTGATTTCTCTGTAACAGGTACAGCTGGTCCGCCAGTACAGGGGCCGTATTCTCAAAATTACCTGCAGGTAAAGTTAGGCTAACTTTGCCCACAGGTAAGGTGAAGGTAAAGTTAATTCTGTGGGTAAAGGTAAAGTTAAAATTGAAAACGCGATTAACGTAGACAGACGGTTGAGGTTATAAATTTGCACAATACATTAACTTTAGCTGCGAAACAAGATAAAACAGTTTCCTGGCCCGAAAATTAAAGGTAACTATAGCTATCACGTTGGCTTTAGTCAATATTTGAGAATACGACTTTACCTTCACTTTACCTGCGGGTAAAGTTAGCCTAACTTTACCTGCAGGTAATTTTGAGAACATACATGGGCAAGGTGGTTAAAATGAACCCGGGAAAACTAACAAATTCTTGCGCGGTCCCTTCACCCCAGGCGAAAAAGTCCATTGCAAAATGTATATAGTTAGTAGTCATTTAATTTAAATAAATTCACTGTCAGTGGCCCAGTCAGAAACGTTTCAGGGACGACGACTTGGTGAGTTTTCGTGATCGGTTAAAATGCCCTTTTTAGTAATTTTAACATTTAAATTCAATAAATTCACATTCACAACCCAAGATCACTGGGTCACAGGCTGCAGGGGTCTGGGGGCAGCTGCCCCCGGAGATTTTTTTCAATTTTTAGGCCGAATTTGGTTAACTGGAGACGTATCAAAATTTTTCCGAAAGTAAGAACAAAAGATGGGAATGTCACATCGGACAGTATATATATTCCACAAGTAAATTCATCATAATGTACTCTTGTAGAAATGCATAAGCTTTGATGTTGATGAAAACTAATAACAACGAATAGTAAGCCAGAGTTGCAGAGGTCTGGGGGCGGCAACCCCCAGAAAAAGATTGGAGATTTTTTAATTTTTAGGCCGAATTTGGTCAACTGGAGACGTATTAGAAATTTTTTCCGACCAGAAAATTATAACAATAAATGGCAACTTTACATCAGACATTGCATTACACATGAACACAGCATGATACTTGTGCATACATACCTTAGGCTTTGATGCAAGATGATAACAAGGAATAGTAAGCCATAGAGTTGCAGGGGTATGGGGGCGCAGAGCGCAGTCCCCAGAAAAATGTTGAGAATTTTTGCTTTAAGCCAAATTTGGTCAATTGGAGACGTATCGGAAATTTTTTTCGGCCGGGTAATAAAAACCAAAGGGGGTACCGCGCAAGCAATCTAGAGTTAGACTGCGCAGTCATTAGGAATGCGCAGTCAAGTAAGAGTTGGACTGCGCGGACTATTTGTAATTTTGGACTGCGCGGACTATTTGTAGTTTTGGACTGCGCGGTCCAACTCTTATTGGCTGCGCAATACTACTGACTGCGCAGTGCGCAGTCTAACTCTGGTTTGACTGCGCCTGCGCACTGCGCAAACTATTTGAACTGCGCAGTCCAACTATTAATTGGTCATGCAATCTTACTGACTCTAGTTTGACTGCGCAATCAATCTAGAATTAGAGTGCGCAGTCATTAGGATTGCGCAGTCAATTAATAGTTAGACTGAGCAGACTAGTTGGACTGCGCAATCAATCTACAGTTAGACTGCGCAGTCAACTCTCACGTCCGTTATATGCGCGGTCCTTATAGTTACTCAGAGCAGCCCTCGCTCCGCTCGGGCTGCGCGGTCCAACTCTGACCGCTGCGCGGTCGCGCGGTCCACCCGGGAAAATCCCGGGTGAATCCCGGGTCTTGCCCATGTATGTTTGAGAATACGGCCCCAGGTCAAATTTAGTCAATTGGAGACGTATTAGAAAATTTTTCCGGCCGGACCATAAAAACCAAAGGACACAAGGTTGGGATCAAGTGCAGTTGGGGGGGGAAAATAGTGGACCTATTTTTTTGAGTAGAGCACCTTGAGGGAAGCATTTTTTGTAATAGAACCCCTATCCACAAATTTGGATTTTCTGAGCTATGACCCCTTGAAAATTGCATTTTCAGTGTTTTTGGAAGTGAACGTAGGCCAAAGTTCGAAGCCAAAAATGGCTATTATCTTTGTTTTTGGATAGTTTTGAGTGCGCTATGATGTTTTAAGGCATCGTCTAGGCTTAGTTGGCAGGATTCTCAAGGCTAAGCTGGCAGGATTTTTTCAGAAAATTTCGATTTTTTATTGCCTAAGCCTGAGCCTAAGCCTAAGCCTGAACCTAAGCCTAAGCCTAAGCCTGATACTAAGCCTAAGCCTAAGCCCCATACTAAGCCTAAGCCCTAAGCCTAAGCCTAAGCCCAAGCCTAAATTAAGGCCAAGTTTGAATTTGGTCAAAAATTGGACGTTTCTGGCGAATTTGGCCAATTTTTCGGCAGGAACCCGGTGAAAGAGCCTTTGTTTTGATTCTAAAAAATTGTAAACAATAATCTGACACCATTTAGACACGATTAGAACGGAAAAAACAAGAGCTTCGAAAAAAATTGCGAAAACGTCCGTCACTGAGGGTTCAGATTTCGGGGGGTCGTATCTCAGAAAATCCAAAAAATAAAATAGGGGTTCTTGAAGCAAAAATGCTTCCCCCAAGGTGCTCTACTCAAAAAAATAGGTCCACTATTTTTCCCCCCACAACTGCATTTAACCCCAAGGTTGCAGGGGTCTGGGGGCGGCAGCCCCCAGAAAAAGATTAGCGATTTTTCCAATTTTTAGACCAAATTTGGTCAACTGGAGACGTATCAGAAATTTTTCCGACAAAATTTAAAACAAAAGATGGGAGTGTCATATCAGACAATGTATTCCACAAATAAATGTACCATAATATACTCGTGTAGATATGCACATGCAGCATAATGTACTTGTATATACATGCATAGACTTTGATGAAAGACAATATCGAGGAATAGGAAGGCAGGAAGCCACAGAGCTGCAGGAGCTGCGGCAGCCCCCAGGAAAAAAATTGGGGAAAATTTTTGATTTTTAGGCCAAATTTAGTCAATTGGAGACGTATCAGAAAATTTTTCCGTCCGGACCATAAAAACCAAAGGGGGGACCCTTGTGTAAAAAATCACTGAGAAAAAATTTCGGGTACGCCCTTGGAGCTACATAGGATTCAAGTCAAGATTGACATGAAAGCTCGGATAAAAATCCAAGTTTTTGCTCAAGCTGGGCTGTTTATCCAGACTTTTTCAAGCCAGACTTATTGCTAAAGAAGCGAGCTTTTAATCCCAACTTTTATGAGTACCGGCCCAGGTTTTCATTTAATGAAGTATTTTTGCCTAAATCCAACTTTGCGCAAAAAATTTCATGTAAAGTTTAATTTTTAGACAAAGTTTGATTTCCAGCTAGAAGAAGAAGAAAGAAAGCGTTTACTCGCCAAGAAAAAAATTATTCTTCAACAAAGACGTATATACAGTAAAAACATTAGTATAAGATGAAAAATAAACAACATAAACGGAATAAAAAAAACCAACACTGTTTAAAATGAAGCAAAGAAACAAATGACATAAAACTAAACTATCAGGTCATTTTAAACGAACACAAAAGAAAACTGGCGAGAGGTTAGGCTGCGGCCTAAAAGGTCTTTAGAAGCCTAACCGTAATAAATATATATGCAACACATTTTTGGGATCAAAATTATAACTAGGGCCAGGGGGACTAATAACTTCAGTATATATTATCCAAAACTGGAAAGACAAAAAACTTTTTGGAAAGTACAATAACATAAAAGAGAAGTCTGACTGCTCAGCTGTAAACTTTACAAGAAAGATATATACGGAAATACAGACAGCACAAAATTGACAAAGAAAGAAAACTAAGTTTGCGATGGAACCAAAAAAGGAGAAAAATCTACATCCCGTAACTTATGTTTAAAAACGGTCACAGATCTGCTATCGATTACACATTGTGGAAGCGAGTTCCAAACCCGAATTATTCTATTAGTGAAAAAATATTTTCTAATATCCAAACGAGCCACAGGTGCCTTAATTTTCCAAGAATGCCCTCGTGTTTTTTCAGAGGGAGACAAAACAAAAAAAATCGTCAAAGCTCAAATCAACTTGATTTATTTTCATTTTAAACACTAGGGCGAACACTAGCTAAAGCTTACATCCTACATACTTCTAACCTAGCCTATTCGAACGAGCGTTCAATTTTGACCCGCCCCCCTAGGTTTGGGGGAGATATGGGACTCCGGATCATTAGTCGAAAAAATGCCGTTTTCCCGACTTATTCTACCCCTAAGGGTTTCAACACCAACTTCACTTCAGATTTTTATTAGAAGGGGCGACTGCTCTTTTGGGGGCTAGAGATCAGATTGGTGGCATGGCTGATGATGGGGATTTCATATTTTTATGAAAAGTTGGGGTAGAAAGCGAATTAGAATCGAAAGTAATTCCCCCCCCCCCGCTTCAGTCTGAGCGGTTTGTATAGTGAGTTAGTTAGTTGGTTAGTTAGTTAGTTAGTTAGTTAGTTAGTTTGTTGTTTAGTTAGTGTATAGTTCTTTTGTGATATTTGCTACATATAACTAGTTGGAACTGCCTTTGGTAGCCGTTAGTTATTGAAAACCTTTTTTCTTCATGTTGGTTTCTAGCGTGTACAGTTATGGATTTCGTTAAAAATGGTTGGTTCACAGAGTTCAGTCCCGATCAACAAGGCCAGAACGGCGATAATAAACAAGTTGGCAATGGATGCAAAGTTGCTGTGGCCGATACAGATTTATGGACTGGTCAGGCATTTTCCCTGGAAGTAAATGAAGTCTTACACAAGGAAAAGTCTCCCTTTCAGGATATCTTGGTCTTCAAAAGGTTTGCTTTTGGTTTAACGAAA
Source organism: Trissonchulus sp. WLG1_4 (assembly GCA_030248245.1). Lineage (NCBI taxonomy): Eukaryota > Metazoa > Nematoda > Enoplea > Enoplida > Ironidae > Trissonchulus > Trissonchulus sp. WLG1_4. The sequence continues at coordinate 560 of JASANF010007099.1, read as the reverse complement.
TGATTGAAAATTAGTTTTGTTCTGCAGTTTGTTGTATATATGTAGCCCGTAGGCATATATACTAGGGATAGACCGCTGGCTCGGCTCGGCAAAATGCCTTTGGCTCGGCAATTTTGCCGAGCCAGGCCGAGAGCTGAGACAGCCGAGAATTTTCAAGTTTTCAAAAACTAATTTTCGAAAGTTTAAAAACTCTTCCCAGAATCCAAAAAGCTAGACCTGTATATACTGTTTTTGTGTTTTTCCGTTAATAAACCACTCTCTCATACCGGTATATCCCGGGGTGAGGGCGGCCGCCTAACCCATTTTTTTATTGGAATTACTGCATGTAAGAATATATTGTGTGTATTAGGCTCAATTTGTTTGCCTAATATATTCTATTTTGTGTTCCATTTATATCATTGCAAAAACGACATTTTTAATAAATTTGCTGTCCGCATTGCAATATCCAAAAGCTTAGTAAGTTTTTCAATTTTTTACTCTGGCGCCCGTTGCACAAAATAGCTGAAAAAGCGGTGGGAAGATAAGCAATATTCAATGGTTCTTCAGATATCAGGGTTGGC
>JASANF010007098.1:0-75269 GCA_030248245.1 Trissonchulus sp. WLG1_4 | reverse complement strand
CGCAAGCTAATCGTGACCCGAACTGTGCGTTTTCCGAAGGGGCGCACGCGGTCGAAAACTGCCTGCGCTATACAAATTTGGACTCTCGTCGAGCACAGCTTCGGGATCGATGCTACCGATGCCTCGCTGCGGGACACCTCGCGCGCAACTGTCGTAAAGCAAAACGTTGCCAATTCTGCCAGCGCCAAAACCATCATCCGAGCTTGTGCTACGCTAAATTCGGTTCGCCTGCGTCTGCACAAACGGCGCAACCCGTAGCTGTTTCTTCGCCGCAACAGCAACGTGTCTTCGCGGCGTCCGCTAATGGCGCCGCCGTATCCTCGATTGCTTCGCCCCCAGCCAGCCTGCCGATCGAACTGTTATGCAAACGGCCCTGGCTTACGTATCAAATTCGGGTACTAGTGCCACAGCCCGTCTCTTCTTCGACACGGGCGCCTCTCGTTCCTTCGTTACCGAACAAAAGTGTCGGGAACTCAGTCTGACTGTTACGCGAACTGAGTGGCTTTCTGTGTCAACGTTCCAGAACGCCAGCCCCCAGACCATGGAACACAAAAATGTCGAGTTTTTTGTTCAGTGCCGGGACGGAACGACGCTTACGGTCGTCGCTAGCGTCGTCCCGACTATTACGTGTCCCATACTGAAGGTCCCTTTGGGACTTCCAGGCGCTGTCACTCCTGCGTGGGCCTTGGCTGAGCCACCTGTCGACCGCCCAGAGCTCATGAACATTGACATTCTCATTGACATGGACTATTATTTTAGTTTCATTGCCAGTGAGCGCATTCAGGCTGGCCCCAATTTGTGGTTCCTGAACCCGAAACTGGGATTCATTGCTACGGGTCGAATCCCCACCGGCGAAACGGGGCCTGAAACGGTTGCGGTCATGTTCCTAAAAACCGTGTCTGCCATCGACCCTGTTGCCAGTCCCACTCTAGACTTGACTAGGTATTGGGAGTTGGAAGAACTTGGCATGCGCGAGAGCCAAGACAAAGGGACATTTGACGAAGAAGCCCTGGAATCTTTCTCGTCCACGGTGCAGTTCGTTGAGGGTCGCTACCATGTTCAGTGGCCGTGGAAGAAGCCCCTCATGGAGCTTCCAGACAATTATGCGCTGGCTTATGGCCGCCTGAAATCGTTATGTCGCCGCCTTGGTGACTCGTCTACGACCCGGGAGGCTTATGATGCCGTGTTCCAGGGTCAGCTAGAACAGGGCATAATCGAAGAAGCACCCGTCGTTCCCTCAGGGAACTTCGTGTACTATATGCCGCACCATGCGGTATTTAGCCCTGATAAACCAACCATTAAGTCGCGGATCGTCTTTGACGCTTCATCAAAAGTGCGCAAAGACCTGAACAGCTTGAATGACTGTTTGCACAGGGGTCCCGTGTTCTTGGAAGACTTGTGTGGTCTTTTGTGGCGCTTTCGAACACACCCTGTTGCACTGGTTAGTGACATCGAAAAGGCATTTCAGCCGGTCGGTTTGCAACTGACCGAGCGCGACGCTACTCGATTTCTTTGGCTTCGGGACTCATCTCGACCCCCTACTGGCACAAACCTACAATGGTACTCCAATTCGACTGAGGTGATTAGTTACATCCCTCCTGTCGATCGGGGGAAAGAGACTGAACCCAAAGTACTGGGCCTTACGTGGAATCCGGAGGGAGATGTCCTCCGGTGCTGCTCTATTCGTCCCGTAGACGTCGATTTGCCGGTGACGAAGCGTCGCATTTTGAAAACCCTGCCCCAGGTGTTTGACCCGTGCGGTTTCTTTGCTCCTGTTGTAGTCCTGGGTACAAGGCTTATCCAGGCTTTGTGGAAACTTGGGCTGAGATGGGATGAATCTGTACCGCAAAATATTGCAGATACTTGGCGGCGTTTTCTTCCCGAGCTGTCGCGAGCAGCCACTGTCGAATGGCCTCCGTACGTCGGGACAGCGGAATATGCGAACTTTGAACTGCACGCATTTTGCGACGCATCCGTCCGCGACTGCGCTGCTGTCGTATATCTGCGCCAATGCGAAAATTCGCAGCGATCGACGTCGCATATCGTGATCGCAAAAACGCGGCTTGCCCCTGTCAAGCAACAATTAACCATTCCACGCATGGAATTGGTCGCTGCTGTTATCGGTGCTCGCTTGCTTCAGTTCGTATCGAAGCACTTGAATCTTCAAATCAGCAGCACGTACCTGTGGACTGATTCTCAGTATGTACTGTGCTGGCTGCTGAGAGAACAGGTATCTACGCGATTTGTCGAAAATCGTCTGCGTGAGCTACGCGACGTCAAGGGCATACAATTTCGGTATGTCCCTACCTCTGAGAATCCCGCGGACTTGCCGACTCGCGGATGTGACATTGACACTCTCAGAAACTCTCGCTTGTGGTGGAATGGGTCTCTTTGGTTGACCAAGGGGGTGACACAGTGGCCACACCAAATTCAAATAGACGTACCTCTCGCTTGGCAAGAGGAACAAAGTCCGAATTTAGAGCAAGCAGTTGTCGCTGCTCAGCCAACCTCGCAATCGACAGACAGGCCGATTAATGAGTTGAAATATTCTTCGCTTAGTAAGCTCGTTCGAATTACAGCCTACATATGTCATTTGGTTTGCTTCGAACTGTCGATCGCCGGTTACCTCGTTTCCCAGAAGCGAGGGCCCTTTGAGTCAGAAGGAACTGTCCCACGCTCTCCAATGGTGGGTTCGATCAGTCCAACAGGACAATTTTCCTGTTCTGGTTCATAACCCTGCAGCTCCTAAGGGCATTTGTCGAAGTTTGGGGGTATTCAAAGACAATCAGGGCATACTGCGCTGTTCTGCGAGACTGGAATTTGCAAGGCTCCCTTATGAAGCTAAGTATCCAGCGTTGATGCCCAAATCAGGTCATTTGGTCGACCTAATAATCATTGACTCGCATCGAAAGGCCCTACACGCTGGCGTTGCTCAGACATTGGCCCTGGTACGACATAAATTTTGGATCGTTCAGGGTAAAATGGCAGTAAAAAGAGTCCTAAAAAACTGCCGAGTCTGTCGTCGGCTGGAAAGTGGGGAGTACAATCTTCCGCCGGTGCCTTCTTCCCAAACTTCGCGTGGGGGAGGGACCCCCGTTTTCGTATACGGGGTTAGACTACCTCGGTCCCCTATTTGTGCGAGCGGGGGACAGTCAAAAGAAAGTATGGATCTGCTTGTTTACCTGTGCCGTAATCCGAGCGGTTCATCTCGAAGTCGTCGAAGACATGACCGTCGGACAGTTCTTGCTCGCCTTTCGTCAATTCGTTGTATTGTACGGCCCTCCACGGGTGATCGTATCAGACAATGCTAAGCAGCTGCATGCAGCATTCAGATTTTTTCGCAAATTTTTTTTTTTTTTTTTTTTTTTTTTTTTTTTTTTTTTTTTTTTTTTTTTTTTTTTTTTTTTTTTTTTTTATTTTTTTTTTTTTTTTTTTTTTTTTTATTTTTTTTTTTTTTTTTTTTTTTTTTTTTTTTCCTTTTTTTTTTTCTTTGTTTTTTCTTTGCGCTTCTTTGTGGTCCAACGTTCGAGACTCTGAAGCTACGCAAGACATTCTCGTTTCCCACGGCATGGATTGGCGCTTCCTGCCTGAAATGGCACCGTGGATGGGGGGCTTGTACGAGCGACTTGTTGGTGTGGTAAAAAGGGCCCTCAAAAAGAGTCTCTCGACTTCTTTGGTTACTCTTGCGGAACTTCAAACGGTAGTCTCCGAAATCGTTTCGGTTGTGAACTCTCGGCCTCTAGTGTACGTCGAGAGCGATTTAAGCCGTGCACCTTTGTCGCCTATGCACCTGCTCTCTCCTATAAGGAGAGTCGGAGGTATTGACTTGGCTAGTCGCGACGACGACCCCGAGTATTTGGCTAATCCTTCACCTCATAGTTTGCGAGTTAGGTGGAAGCGATTGCAGGAAATCGTCGCGCGTTTTTGGCGAACCTGTAAAGCGGAATATTTACTCAACTTGAGAGAGCGGGTAGCTGCGCATCGGCAGCGTGGCACGACTCCTTGGCACCCTTCGGTCGGCACAGTTGTGCACATCAAGGAGAACCTACCTCGAGCATCGTGGCGTCTCGGAGTCATTCAGGAATTACATTTGAGCTCCGACGGTCGCATCCGTTCCGCGACGGTTCGCACAAGTGCAGGATCTGTCCTACGTCGGCCAATAAAGCTGCTCTACCCTTTGGAGTTGGTAGACGACTCTGTTTCAACAACAGAAAATGCAACTTCCAATGGTTCTCCTCCCATAGGGAGGACACCGCGTAAAGCTGCCGTCGATGCTCGACAAAAAAGGCAGCTGTATTCTCGTGACTCTGAAGATGAAGAAGTCTAAGCATCATTCTTTTGAGGAATGCTGCAAGCTGTCTGCCTTCATGGCTTGCTTATTGCTCCATGTGACGGGAACATTTCTCGATTGCTCGCTTATTGTATTTTAGAGTTCCTTCTCTCAGAGAAGGTCTCCTCTGCCTTGGTCGCATATTTGAAACGACGAAACCATATGAACTTTGATAAACGGACTTCCAAAGCTGCCATGACTATTTGAACCCTTTGTACCCAACCTCCCCTGGGGAGTGTCGGGAAATTCCCGATATTGTGTTTGTGTGCGTGTGTGTGTCGTTGCAGCTGTACGTATATACGCATGCTGCATATGCATGCGTATATACGGCCAGCTCATTTGCATATTGATGCGAGCTGGCTGCCGCCTTCTTGTCTAGCCGTCTTGTTGATGGTAATTGTCTGGGATTGTAACGTGAATGTTGTTGCTGGATTTAGTTACTGTGCGAACGGTTGAGACTCTTGTTTGGTATTTGTGCCCTTTAGCGGCAAGTCTGTTTCTGTGGCCCGATTGTTGGGCTTTGTTTCGTTCGTGATTGTTTTTTGGTTTTTTTGGTTTTGTGGAAGCTATAATTGTACATTTAGTATATATAGTGTTTTGTGGGTTTAATAAACCCTTTTTGATTTACACGAACTTGAACTTATTGCCAGTAGGCTTGTATAATTATGAACTATTTATGTACGAGTCGCTTTTCTGGGGACCGCACTCTTCCCATAGGGAAGGGAAAGTCCCCTTAACTGTATGAACGGGAAATACTGTGGGCCCAACCTTTTTATACAGTCCACTTAGTTTGTCGACGGGCCCAAATTTTCCCCACAAGAGCCGGGAACGGACTGGTAATAATTAATAAACCACCTGTATATTTATGCGCAAGTGCAATAAAATAAAGATACAGTGCAAAATTATAAGAAAAACATCAAAAACAAACGATGTATGCATACAATTATTAAAAAAACTGAGACAACCGTTATTTAGGAAATGTTGAAAAATCCAGTGTGAATAGAATAACCAAGTTGGTTTGGCTTCAGTGCGCCACTAATTTCTTTTATTAAGAAGTCTCTGTAAAATCAGCTCTCGTTCCAGGTTTCAGGAAGGGTTTACACGCGTAAGAGTGCGTGTGCGTTTTCAAAATAGAGTCGAGGCAAATTAAATTTTTCTATGTCAATAATTTAAACAAATTTCGTCATAATATTTGTAAAAACTTGTTCAGTGCTAACTTCAGGGAAAAATTTAAGATCTCTATGGTGGAATGAATGAAGGCAGTCTCCGGAGACTCGGTCAAGGCTATGTCTAAGCCCTTAGACTAACACTTTCAAGACTAACGTGTCAGAACACCCTTTAGAATTCATATGTAAGACGTGTAGAATTTTTCGTTACGATGTTCTAAAATTACTAATCGGTATGCATAAAAAGCGTCAGTCTTAGGTTAGTCTTGGCTTTCCATTCAAAATTAAGACATGCTCTTTAGCTAGTCTAAGCCTTATTTCAGCACTTATTATAATTTTTTGGAAAATTAAAGCCTGGTAAGTGTTGTCAAAGATAATGTGGATGTTCTCAAGCTTTTTTAACCAAATTTAACAAGGTTTTTGTGAAATGAGATAACAACAAACAAGCACTTCTGTTGACGAGCGCACATAATTCGACGTGACCATAATAAAGTATTATTTTACCGTATCGGTAAAATTAGGCGCGGCACGCGCCAAAATTTTTTGTCAGTACCTGCTACTCAGTTTTTCATTTTTAGTCGAGTCTGAATGAGTCTGAAAATCTGTTCGACGATTACGTTTTACGTATGTGTAAATAGTTACAATTAAAAATTGACCGGTGGTTTAGAATGCTATAACATTTGATTTTTATATCATGCAAGAAACAATTTAAAAACAATATTCTACTTTCGAAGTCAGAAAAAAATGCAAAAATATTAGAGCTGATGGGAATCGAACCCCCTATCCTGTGTTTCGCAGTCACGTGCCTTAACCGTTAGGCCACAGCTCCGTTTGAGAATTCGATTAAAATCGTAGAACTAAATGTTGTGTTAAGAGCATCGCGAAAGAACTGCCTTGAAAGTGATTGAAAAGAATCGATACTGCAGATCATCGATTTTTACTTTGCCATTGTCGTTCGTTATGCACTGACACGCACACACACACAACGTACGCGCTGCGAGTTGCACACAAGTCACAGCTGGTCATTCCAGCAGGCTTCAGTGATGCACTGAAACTGAGCATGATTTACATGCATTTTCAGTTTCAGTGCATTAACTGAAATTAGTATGCACGGCCGCTGAGGCGGCCGGGCAAAAATTGCAAATTCACGCTATCGGTAGCAATAGTTATGATTTAGGTTTAGGTTAGCCTTCGTCTTATTACTCAATAACGTACAAAAATTTTTTCAAAAATGTTCGTTACAAAATCATCATGGCTATACTAATAAATGCTTATTTACAAAGCGTGACGGTATCGGCATGCACCCACAGTTTGAAAAACTGTAGCGTGTGCATCTGTATGCATCTGTAGCGTGTGCAGACTTCACCTAATATTTCGTAACGATGGTTTTAGGCTAGTTTTGATAAACGTAGTCTAGACTGCGTTCAGCTAAGACTGCCTTTATGCATTCCACTGCAAGTGTCTCAGCCCAGTTTACACTCGTAACGTGTAATACAGGTGCATGAAAGCACTTTGACGTGATCCGTCCGTAAAACGCAGCAAAATGTAGTGCGTATAAAAAAGGCGACGTATGGTTACTTAGTAGGGGTCTGTGAAACATTACCTAACGGGTTTCGTCAGAGTTTTCGCAAAAACATGTTCAGTGCCAAAAAAATAACATTTGCTTCACAATTCTCTGCCTGTATACTTAGTACACTTTTAACTTGTATAACGGGTTTAAAAATTTTATAATATCTGTCAGTGGGGAACAGCAAAAAGGCGGCGCATGGGTATTTAATAGTGATTTGTGAAACATTACTTAACGGGTTTAATTACTTAAGTTCAGTGCTAACTTTGAAAAAATAGTAATATATATTTGCTTAAAATTTCTTTGCCCGTTTAGTCTACACTTTCAACGTGTAAAAGTGCGCCAAAAATATGACATCATCCGTCAGTGGGGCACACCAACGTTCTGTAACAGATACAAAATTGGCGACGTGTGAGCACTTAATAGTAATTTATGAAACATTACTTTACAAGTTTCGTCACAATTTTTGTAAAAAACACGTTCATGCTTCAAAATTCTCAACCTGTTTGGTTTACACTTTTACCGTTTAAAATGGGTACCAAAATACTATGACATAATCTGTCAGTGGGGCACAGTAAAGTGTGGTAGCAGGTAAAAAACGGCGACGTATGGGTACTTAATATTGATTTGTGACACATTGCACCTAACAGGTTTCGTCACAATAATGCAAATCATGTTCAATCATGCTAAATTCAAGCAGCGGACGTACATAGGTTTGGTACATAGCTTTCATGAACCAAACATCGGTGCTAGTAGTACCTTTGAGTAGTATATTGATGCTTTGGAAGGTTTTTGCTGCAATCATCATGCTGTGGTCTGAAAATTTAAGATCACTACTAATAAGTATGCCTAGGTTTTTAATGTTGTGTGTTGGTGGAACTAAAATGTTGTCGACCGTATACTGAAAATGATGATTGCCTAGCCTAAATGTAGGACACGACTTTTGTGAGCAGCTATACTCAACTGGTTGTTGAGCGTCCAGTTAAATACATTACATAAGCTACCTAGTAAACTGTAGTAATCTTGTAGTTTTGGACAAGAGAGATATATTTTGCAGTCGTCAACAAAATCTAAGAAAGCTATCAGAAGAAGCACTACCAATGTCATTTAAAATTCAAAGTATTGTATTTATAAATAAATTTTTTTCGGGTATCAAATGTCAAAAGTATCATATTTAAATTCAAAGTATTGTATTTATATTATATTTAAATTTTTTCCAGGTATCATATATCAAAGGTACCATATTTAAATTCGAGCTATCATATTTAATACCAAAATTTTGTTTCCCACGCTTAAAGGCGGCGCCTTTTGATGTTTGTGCAGGCTAATAACGGCGGCATTCTTTGAACTCACTATTTACTCCGCCTCCTTATTTTGATTGGCTACTGCTTCGCTTCTGTAATATTAGAGGGCATTGCCAGTCGAGCTGTACTTTAAAAACTTAAGGGGGCACCCATGTGTACAATTTTAGTCGGTAAATAATATAAAAATTCAATCAATAGGGAGTAGTCTGGTAGTTTGTTTGCTTTTGTAGCATTTTGATACTTTTGATATAAATATGATACTTCGGTATTAATACTTTTAATACCGGTATCAATATTAAAATTGCTATCAAAAGTATTATATTTAAATTATGGTATCATAGTTAAATTATTTGGTATCATATTTATATCATATTTATATTTTTGCCGAGTATCAAATATCAAAAGTATCATATTTAAATTTCAAGTGTCATATTTATACCTTATTTAAATTATTTTACGGTATCAAAACAACAGTAATAGCGACTAGTCACAAAAAATACGCCACTTGTTTTGTCTCAGCGTTCAGCAAATTCTGGTCAAACTATAATATCAGATCGAGTGACACAAGAGGTGCAAAACATAGCGCTGTTGAAAATTAACAATACTGACTAGAAAATAACTGAGTAGTACTAAGATTGCGACACTGCACACGTTTGTGGCCTAACAGCGCGGGCAGCTGCAACCGTTAATCTCCCGCAAATTGGCAAAACTGTGGGGGGTACCCTTGCACGAATAAAGGCATAAGTCTCGTGTAGGGCACCCACAAATCAACCCAAATGTCTCAAACTTGGGGGGTCCTCCACATTTGAGGGTAGACCCTCATTTTAAGGGAGGATTTCTCCACAGTTGAGACCTATGCCTTCATTTGCGTAGGGGGGTGTTCCACCCACAGTTCGATACCCCATACTCAACTGAGGGGGGTACCCCCAATTGAAGACGGGGTACTGAACTGAGGGGGGGTACCACCCCACAGTTGAGTATGGAGTATCGAACTGAGGGGTGGGTATACGTTTTACCCCCCCCCCCTTCAGCTCAACTGAATTTTGCTTTGCTAAGTTATTTAAAATTTGCGCACTGATGACTGTGACTACGGCTCCTGTTATCGTATAAAAATGACCTAAAAAGTACCATTGGACAATATACGACAGTCGCTGAATATAGGTATATATAGTTAAAGTGAAAAAGCTTGCTCTTAAACCAGTTAGAATGAAAATTCAGTTGATATCGTACGCTAATGCACACCCAAATGTTGATTTAAACAAAAATCACTCAAAAACATAATTTGCGTACCCATACCCACAAGCTTCCCACAGGTTTCTCACGCGTTATATATTGTACGTACGTACACTGGGACTCTATTTAAGGACGCTTTGAATACAACCCCTGGGGTTATATTCGAGGACGTTTTGAATAGAACCCCCGGGGCTTCAATTTAAGGTAGGGCTTATATTTTTTCGTGAGCATTTAGACGGGGGTTCTATTCGAGACAGGGGTTCTATTCAAGACAGGGGCTTTATTCGACGAAATACGGTAAGTACGATAAACAACAGGGGGCCTAGTACGCTGCCGTGAGTCATCCCGTTAAGACATCTAACTTCTGCCAAGCTAGATAAAGTATCGTTTACCTTTGCTACGTGGCTACGGTTTATTAGGAAGCTGTGGATTCACTGCTTAGTTTTGCCCCTTATACCTAACTCCTGTAATTTAACTTGGAGCTTGTTGTTCCATACAGAGTCAAAGGCTTTACTTATGTGCAAATAAATAACATCGACTGGTTCCCCTTTGTCGAGTTTACAACTTCAGTGGTTTTCAAATTCCAAAATTTGGGTTCGAGTGGACTTTTTTGTTAAAAACCATGTTGATAAGGGGATAAAAGCCTGTGCTGCTGTAAAAAACTTGTTATGTGCGCTTTGATTAATTTTTGTAACACTTTGCAGCAAGTACAGGTTAGGCTAATGGGTTTATAATTCGCTGCAATAGATGGATTGCCTTTTTTAAACAAGGGGATAACGATAGCTTTTTTCCACTGAGTTGGTAGCAATCCAGTCTCTAACGATGCTGGAAAAATTCTTTCTAGCGGTATCGCTAGTTGAGTAGGAAACATTTTTAGGAATGTGGCGGGGATGTTATCTGGTCCACATGCTGTACTGTTGTGTAAGTTACGCATGGCTGTAAGGTAGATGTCGCGTGTAAGCGTGCACGAGCACGAGATTTTACCCCCCCCCCACCCCTAGGCGCTATTTGCGCTATTTGCGCTATTATAGTTTCAAGCTCAAAAATGCCCACACCCCCCGCTATTTGCGCTATACACGCTACGACAGGTACCCTCCTTTTTTGCCCTCTTTTGCAAAAGTTTAGTCAAAATTGAACTATGTTATGGTCAGAGGTGGCTAGCGGAGCCATAGTTACAATTCAGAGACTGAGTTAGGAACATTTTCAAATTCAATTAAAAAACAAATCAAAAACTTATTTTGTGTTGTGTTCCCAAACTTGTGTTCTCGATGACTTTTTGCTGTAGTCCGTAGAAAAGAAATAGCTCAAGAAACTGGTCTTGGTTATGCGTAGTTGGTGCTCTTAAGTGATCCCACAAAACGTCGGGTAGGTTGAAGTCCCCGGTTAAAATAAGTTGCAATTTTTTACTGCTAGTAAAATCAAGGAACTTTTTTAACGGGATTAAGTAATTAACGTTGGTCACACTCGGTCTGTAACAACAGGCGAATATACAGTCTGGGGCGTAGCTTCTCAACCGTATACATACAATTTCTATAGGCGTATCTATAGGTGTAGGTCTATAGGAATTTCCACTAACTCAGATGTTAAATTTTTTCTCAAAAATATAGCCACACCTCCTCCTGTTGTTTGCCTGTCATGCCTATAGATATTATAGTATGCAGAGCATTAGATTGCGCGTAAGTTTATCAACAGAAGGGCTAGACACAATATTACGCTTAGGCTTCGGTTCAGACTTAGGCTCAGGCTTAGGAACTAAAAAATAAAAATTTTCAGAATCCTGCCAACTTAGCCTAGAGAATGCTGCCAGCTAAATTTAGAAGATGCCTTAAAACATCATAACGCACTCAAAACTATTTAAAAACGATTATTTTTTCCAGTTTGCTTCCCATGTTGGTACGCGAAGACATTCAGGTATACCCAAAAGTGACCAGGTCTACACGTGTCCTCAACTCGTTCTCTTGTTGAATAGAAAGAGGAGGCCCCAATTTAGAAACAATGAAAGAAATGGGGGCGCCGGGAATCGAACCCGGGCCGCCTGCTTCGAAGTCAAGCATGCTAACCACTACACCACAGCCCCCAAGTCTCATAGGCCCTAATTCTCATTTTATAACAGGGTCCCCCCTTCGAACATCGTTGCGACCCTGCAACGATACTCGGTCGATACTCATGCTCCCGGGGCGAACCCGATGCCTCAAGGACGGAGCACATTCACACGTAGGCCTCCAAGCCTACTTCAGTCACACCACACTCAGGGTTTCCTGGCTTACCCGCAACCACAGGGTTTCTCAATCGACCCAGAACGATTCTCAACCAATACCGAGGGTTTTGACCGGCTCACCCTTAACCGAAACCGAGGGTTTTCTCCGGCTCACCCCTAACCGAAACCGAGGGTTTTCTCCGGTTCACCCCTAGCCGAAACCGAGGGTTTTTCGGATTACCCTTAACCAAGGGACCACACTAGAGAAGCTATATGTACACAGTCATACAGCACACAGCACGAGTACCGTAAGGGTTGAAGTGCCAACCTCAACCCAGGGCATGGGGCTCCTAACCCACCTCCGAAGACGGTTCGGGGATAAGGCTGTCCTGAGGACCCGGCCCTATCCTCTCCGTCCTGTCACGGTCGCCACTATGTTGAATAGAAAGAAGAGGCCCCAATTTAGAAAGAATGAAAGAAATGGGGGCGCCGGGAATCAAACCCGGGCCGCCTGCTTCGAAGTCAAGCATGCTAACCACTACACCACAGCCCCCAAGTCTCATAGGCCCTAATTCTCATTTTATAACACTCTTACCGGGTGGTCAATGTCTAAATAGTTTACCACAGGACAATTTTTTGTCGTAAGCTTAATAATTCTTCTGAGCATTTATGTACATTCTTGCGAGGCAGGGCATTTAGGAGTCATTGCACTCAAGTCCGTGGGTTACTCCTGTCAGTAATATATTTTTCTGTTGTAACTTATATTTTTATTTTTTTATCTTCTGGCATTTGTATCTATGTATATTACAGTAATTCATGTATACATACGAAATATTTTAATTGGTTTTTTGCTTCAATTCTACTTTTTTCTCTGTATGATTAACCATGATATATATATATATATATATATATATATATATATATATATATATATATATATATATATATATATATATATATATATATATATATATATATATATATATATATATATATATATATATATATATATATATATATATATATATATATATATATCACTTGATTTTTTTTATCTATTCTTAAGGTAATGGTGTATACTTGGTTTTTGTTGATGTATGTAATTGTGTGGCAGTTTCATGCGAACGGTATTAGGTTGCGACTTAATGCATACTTGTTTTGATTTTAAGCTCCGAACCCGTTTCAGAAGCATCAGCTGCCAATCAATTGTAACTTAATACATTGGCAGTTAATAATAAAAGTATAAAAACGAAGATTATAGCCCTTTTTTGCTTCAAATTTGGGCCTACGGTCCAAATACACTGAAAAGTGAAAATGCAATTTCCAAGGGGTCATAAAATCTAAATTCAAAAAAATTTAAATCTTCGTTCAAAAAATCTAAATTTGCGGATAGGGGTTCTATTACGAAAATTTCTTCCTTCGAGGTGCTCTACTCTAAAAAATAGGTCCACAATTCCCCCCCCCCAACTGCACTTGATCCAGTTTTCGCAGCGACAAAGTGCTTACAGGCAACAACTAGAACAGTCACACTCACAATGTCACATTTCTGGAGCGCCACCTTAACGTGGCGCTCCTGAAATGTGGGTTTTGGCCATTATTGTGTTTAGGGGTTTTTCCGGCCAAATTTTAAGGACTCCCCCAGCCAAGATAGGAAACTTTATGCAGTAACTGGTTAAAGTATGCGTAGTAGCTTTTCTCTAATTATTATTTGATTTTAGTGCATTTTCATTTTTAAAGTTAAAAAATGTAAAGTGGGACACAAATCGTGACAATAACACTGCTAAACTTGAACAGTGCCGCTGCTTATAAACTTTGGTTTGAGCAGCACAAATTATAATTTTTGCTACAAAAGTTGATTACATTGCAAAAGTAGGTAGGTAATGCACTTTATTCGATTATTCGTTTCAAATACAAGTCAATTTAAAATCTTTCTAGAAACTGTAAGTCTTTCTTCGTCCGCCACTTTTATGTAACCTTCTTTAGACGCGGCTGCATTCCACCTTCCTTGTAGTTGTAATAACCTGTCCGAGATCCCTCTGGCAGCCGCCGTTGTTGCGCCCCCGGCGCGGAGACTATGGGTACCATAGTCATTGGGGTTCAGTTGTAGATCTTCTGCTGCTTTTCTAACAATTTTTCTGGCACAATCATAAGTTAACCGTTTGCCAGTCCTAAGTTGCTTTTGACTGAATTTGTCGTATTTTAGTATCTGAAAGAAGTAAGCTTCCGGTTCATTGTGTTGGGTCCACAGATTCTGATATTTCTCTGCTGTTTTCCTTGGGCAGCTTTCTATTCCAGTAGCAGCTATCAAAACCTTTTGACCCGTGCGCAGTTTGTCTGTTTTGCTTTTGGCAATATGCAGGACTAGGTGGTCTTCAAATTTTTGAACATGAGCTACCTGAAGATTGATCAGTTCGTCACATCTAAGGAACCCAGCGAAACCGAACAGTAGGAAAACTGCTGCCCTCAAGTCGCTTTGGCTGGCGTTCCCACTAGCGTACTTAATAACTAGTGTGTTGATGTGTTCAGAGCTGAAAGGCGTTTTCTTTTTGGTGGGCTTTCCCAACAGCTTTTTTGCTCCAGTTAGACATTTGCTTAAGACCTGGTTGCTTCGAAGATCGACACCTTTCCCTATAAAGCTGTTAGCCCAAGCCAAACTCGCTATGATTATCTCCGCAGAACTGGGCGAAGAGATATAACTTAACTTAGAGGCGAGAAAAAGTCCTGCTTTGTAAAATAGTAAAATTTCGTTTGACCCGTTTGTGGTCTTGGTCTAGTTTATGTATTGAGCTATGTACCCAAGATATGAGCACAAACTATTTGTAGCTAGTGACTTCAGGATCATTTGGAGGAAGTTAGCTACGTCTTTCCCAGCAGTCCCGTCCTGCAGGAGCTCACGGTACCATACTGCCTGGACCACTAGGTCTGTAAAAAAAGAGATCATCAGATTCTGGTCTCTGAAGGGTTTGGGAGGGAGGGGTTCTTTGCCAACGGCCCCCGTTCGCAAAAACTAATCACGGAAAGCAGACAGAATAGTGGCCCCCACTATCCAAAAGACCGACTTGTTGAAACGATAGGCAGTGCGTAACTGGCTAGACATAGTGAACTTCCGTGCAAACTAAATCTCATTTGCAAATTCAGTGCAACATGCAAATGAGATACTTAGGTAATCACCTTACACGCAAAAACTTCACTTATTTTTCCGCTATTGCTACAAAATAACTTACGTTTTTGCTACTTAAGGTAGCGCTGAGCAACAAAACTCATTTTTGGCGCTCAGCTCATGCTATAAATAGCAATACCACTTTAAATGTATATCAAAGAGACATCAAAAAAACCTATTTACAATACAGTTCAGCACTTTAATGTGAATGTGTCAAATTTTATGACCATGTCGAACTTCCTATTCACACTAATTTTGTTTTTGACCTAGCTCAGCGAAACTTCAACTGATTTTGATGACCTTGGTATCAATAGAAAGATCTCTCAAAAATCTAGACGTGATTGATCTTCGATTTTTCATTTTTATTTTTGATTTTGCAAAAAATAAATTTTTTAAAAATCAGTCGTGTTTGAGTGACTACAAAAAGTGCTGCGGGCCAAAATTTGAAAATCGAAAAACTTTCACGTCTGCATTTATATTCTTTCTTTCATTGTGCAAATTTTCAACTCAATCGCAAACGGCAGCTGGGAACCATGTCCAAAAAAAGTAGTCGATTTCGCTACGCAAAAATGTAAGGTTTGCCCACACGTTTAACTTTTTCAAAAATTAGACCTTTCCTAGGACTGCATATTTCCGTTGAAAAAGTTACAAAAAGCCATACTCAATTTTTTAAGAAATTAAATCAAAAATTTGACATTTTCGAAGATTTATCAGCTTTGTAGGTTTTTCATTTTGGATTTGCCATTTTCACGGCTAAATAACTCAGCAAAACTTCAACGTATTCTTAAGTTTAATACATCAATTTAAAGCTAAGAAACCGCATATTTCAATGATATGAGGAATTATGTTATATGGAAACAATTTTTTTTTTGCTACGGCTACAAAATTGTCCAAAAAATTAAAAAAATTTTTATCACAATATGCACATCAAATGAAAGCTATATTCATTTTGAACAACTTTCCTCCAAGACATTATGGTCAAAAATGTCGCTGAAAAAAATTAAACGCCAAAGTCGGTTCCCCTGAGCGCCACCTTAAGTTGATTACATTGCAAAAGTAGGTAACTTAAGAAAGAAGACCCGTGATATGCTCAGTATTAGTCCTGATTAGCCTTTTACACGCATGTTACATATTATTTATATTTACAAGACTAGTGCGTCTAGTTTAGACTAGTTCGACCAAATCTAGATCCCGAAGTAAGTTATTGTATGACAATAAAAAAATTTTAATTTTTTTTTTTAAATTTTGTTCAAATTAAATTTCAATGCGATTTGATCGCATATGAGGTGATTATAGGTAGTCACTAAAGGGAAAAATTTCAGGAGCCATAACGTTTGTTAGGGTTATGGTATCGACGTGAAATTTGTTTTATATGCTTGCGCTTGTCAAGAGCTATCAATTGATATGTCGCATGATGACGTAAACGGCGACAAATGGTCAGTATAAAAATAATAGTCATACGTGACTGGCCGTTGCGTCCGTAAACGTCATGTAAGGTATCATCCGAAAGCCCTTTCAATTCTGAGTTGAATGCTGTCAATTTTGTGTTTCTACGTCAAGGTTGACGCAAGTTATAACGATTTCAATTTTTCCGAACTTTTGTTCAATACGTATATGGTGTGAGTAGTCGCGGAGGAATTTTTTCGAACAAAATGTTTTCGAAAAAGAACTTTTGGCCATAACTTTTTTCAGGGACCACGTAAATGATTCCGGTTTTCGTAGTTAGATAGAGCAGAAGAAGGGCTTTTATTTGATACCAAAAAAGCTACACGTTAACGCTGACTTATATACCGAAAAACCCGAAATAAAATTTTAGAATAAAATAAATTTCCGATTTAGACCCATATTGCCGGCTCCATGGTCACTGATAGAGTAAAAACTGTTTTGTGTAAGGATCACAGTAATATGGCTGACTTCATGAAAGCATTACCTTTGTTATATCAATGGTAACACGGACGTTACGTAACATTTTTGAAAAATACTAAGTTTACGTAAAAATTGTTGACGCCATAACTTTTTTTAGCTAACTGGTAAAAAGTTCTAGTTTTCGGCATCAGTTAGGATATAAGAACAGCTTTGATTTGACGCCATAAAAAGTATAGGTTACCGCTGACTTATGTGCCGAAAAACGTATGATTAGTTTTGACAATAAAATAACTCCAACTTTATTGACCTGGAACCAGAGAACCGGGTCACGTCCAGCACAATGTAAACTTGTTTCATGTTCAGAACATCAACGCCAACCCTTCCAGAGCCACCTCACCCTATTATTATAATTATCACAAAAAATAGGATAGTTTTAAAGATGGTAATTAAAGATGGTAATAATTAACATTATTTCTGTAAATAACAAATAAACAGCTTTAACTTTTTGCTTCTTCCAAAACAGGATTCTTTGGAACTGGGTTCGTAAAACTTTTTCCCATTCTGCAGTACAAACCAGGCTTTTATGTATTTCTTAAGTCTATCCATAGATATTATTAGAGGGAACCAAGGTGCGGACGACCAGTATTGCACTATTAACAGCATTTTTTGGCCTTCTTTTTCAAACTTAATCAGAGTGTCAAGAATTAGTTTGGGTGGGGGTACTGCCCACACAGAATCGTTTTCTCAGGATTGTTTTACGCCATCCGTGCCCGCACAACCTGGGCAGTAGAATTTAGAATAGAATTTTTTACATTTGAAAGTATGCTCGTCTGCAAATGCGTCCAAAGTAAAGGGGCCAAATTTTTATTTAGAACTGCAAATAAAGGCATTTTTATCGCCCAGTCATCAGTGTTTTTAACCTTGGAGAAATAATCCGCCATTACATTCTGCTCTCTCGGGATTCAAACTGGCACCAAGAAAATGTTGCAGTTTTGGCAAATTTGTGATATCTTTAGCGCAATTTCATGAAGTTCATTGTGCATGGTTCCTTTCGAAATTATCACAGGTACAGCTTGGTTATTTGTACACCAGTTTACCTCTGTTCCGATCAAAAAGTTTTTGAGTGACTGCAGTCCTAGCTTGACTGCCAACAGTTCACGAAAAGTGGAGCTTTTCTTTCTCTGGCCCCCAGAGAGAGAGAAATGTGCAATTTTAATTTCCCCCTTTTTCCCTTTTAGAACTGCGGCCCCCGCATATTCACTGACATCTGAATAAACTTGCAAATAACAAGGCTTTTTTAGTGGGGATAAAGGTCGTGAGGCCAAAAAATCCAAGTTTTTTAACCAAAAAATCAAATCTGCTCGTGCACCAGCAGCAATTTGAATACAGTCATCCCATGACTGTGCTCTGCCCACGAGAGCATATAAACGCCTGGATCTTAACAGAGCTGTGTTACCAAAAACAAGCCGTCCTGCCATTATTAAGCCCGCTATTCTGAGAATTTCTCTGGCCGTTGTTGTGCCTTGCAAAGCATTTTTAATTTTACTTTTTACAGTCTCAATTTTCCGATTTGGTAGAAAAACTTCAAATTTTACCGTGTCAAAACCAATTCCCAAAAATTCTAAATTTTTCACAGGATACAGTATTGACTTTTCCGTGTTAATTACGAACCCCGCGTTATGAATATCCAAAATGACAGCATTTAAGTTTGCCCACAAATCCATTTCCGATTTTGCCGCAATTAAAGCATCGTCAAAATACCAAACACAAAAAATGCCCTGATCACGCCATTTTTTCGTAAAATTTCTCATGAGTTTGTTAAATATATATGGTGCGGATGAAATTCCAAATGGTAGAACTGTGAATATAAAATCTTGTGATTTCCCATCTAGTACCCAGTTAAATCCCAGAAATTTTTGAGAATTTGGTTGAATGTCAACATGAAAATATCCAGATTTTAAATCTATTTTTGCAAGAAACCAGTCTTCCTGTAAATATTTTGCCTCAATTTCCGCCCCTTCCAGAAAAAATTTGAACTTAGCAACGTTGTCGTTAAGCACAGAGAAATCCAGAATAAATCGTAGTTTGTTGCTGCTTTTAATAACTGAAAGAGGGTTTACACAATGAACTTCGCCCGGTTTAGCTCGCCTGACTATTCCTCTAGCTAACATATTCTGGACCTCGGAAATTATAAAATCCTGATGTTTGATTGCTGATAGGTTGTTTTTAAGTCGAAAAAGGGGGACCGTTCCCACTATAGGTATCGTATACCCATTTTTAATCGTTGACAGTATAATAGAGTTAGGCGACAGAGTTTTCCAGAACCAGAGATGTTTGTTTAACCGACCTTTAACTGCATTTATTTTGGACATTGCTCTGTGCCTTGTTACCAGTGAGTTTAACTTACATTTAATAGTTTGCAGCATGCCGTCGTGGGGGATACACTGTTAAATGGAGGACACGACCTCAGGGGTTAGAGGAGGAGGGCTGGTTGCGGGGGCAGTTGGACACGAAGTGTCCTGGCTGGGCACAAAGAAAGCAGAGGTCGCGGTTGGTTGGGGGTCGTTTAGGTTGGAACATTCGTTGCCGGGGTCCCAGTTGGTTTCCTGAACCCCGGCCCCGCCGAAAGGGCTGGCCCCCAGCCCTGCCTGAGTACGCCTGGATCCAAGTACCAGGCTCTCGGTAGTGTCGAGACCCAGCTTTTTTGACGCCCCCAATGCCTTCGCCGCCTTGTACCGCAAAGAGTCATTAAGAACAATGGCCTTCCGTTGCTTCTTAATTCGGGACCGCAGCGTCTTCAGGTGTTGAATCAAATCGGGCATCTCTGACCCCCGCCGGTGGTACTTTTTGGCAAGGGACCTGGCCTTCCGCAGGGGCTTTTCCAGCTTCCGCAGGAACTTCAAATGGTCATGGTTGAAGGAATATCTTAGGTCTGACCGTTGTATTTATATCTTAGGTCTGACCGTTGTATTTTCGTAGAGTCCGAGGACGCTTGGGACGCTGAGGAGGGTGACTTGGAGTCTTCATTTTTGTGTTTTGGCTTACCCATTTTGCCAACGGCCCCCGTTCGCAAAAACTAATCACGGCAAGCAGACAGAATAGTGGCCCCTACTATCCAAAAGACCGACTTGTTGAAACGATAGGCAGTGCGTAACTGGCTAGACATAGTGAACTTCCGTGCAAACTAAATCTCATTTGCATATTCAGTGCAATATGCAAATGAGATACTTAGGTAATCACCTTACACGCAAAAACTTCACTTATTTTTCCGCTATTGCTACAAAATAACTTACGCTACACTACACTGTCAGGCACTACCGTGAAAACATTATTTTAATTTTATTGCATAATATCTATTGAATATGCCATGCCGGCTTGTTGCTTTATCATTGGCTTATTATTTATGCATTGCTGATAAATTTGCTTAGAATTTGTCAGCGTCTGTGTGCCGCCAGACCAGAACCAAGAAACCAAATAAGTGTATAACTTAACAGACTTGCCTGCCACTAATGACGTTGTATTTGAAAGTCGTGGAGGGTTAATGATCTTGCTGAATTTTCGTATTCCCAAATCCATCTAAGAAGTGTTTGTTTTTGCCGTTTTTCAGGATCACTTTTTTCCAGCTAATAATAGGCTTAGGCGGCGAATTTGATGAGATAATGCACCTAAACTGGTCTCATAACGTATAATGTCTAATTTCTTCCAGTTTCTCTGTTTTGGTTTAGACTGGCCAACAGTAAAGATTAGGTTTAGCATCATTTTTTGTATAAAAAAGAGCATAACGTTAAATTTTATAGCGACAAATGTCAGCACGTTTAGGGAAAGACAATTTTTTATTTGGCTATGCAGATGCGCAGTGCAATTTTTGTTGTCTGCCAGTGTATGGTGTTACATCTGTAGAAACAATGTAAGCTGTCAGACTGCAAATACAACAAAAAACGGTAAATTTTGTTTCTTCTAGAAAAAGAACTATAGTTTTGAAATCAACTCTGTGTAGTATAATAGTAGCAGCCATATCTGCTTAGTTTATATAACTAACATATAAAGTCACTATGAGAACCGACTGCTATTTTTTAATTTTATTTATTTAATTAATTAATTTAATTTAATGAATTAATGGTTAACAGCACGTTTGCATCGGTATTAAGTTGTAAATTTACTAGTATTTTGTGATTTAAGGTGGTAGTAACAAATGTGCAGTGTTTTTCAACAGGCTAGTATTCAATAATTAATAAACTTTAGATCATATTTTTTATATTGTTAGAAAGCGCTACTTTTTTCTATATTTAAGCAAAGTTTTCTTGTACAACTGTAAAGATGATTTGTATGCCTCGAGTTAAAAGTAGACCAATTTGGCTTTTTTGAGCACTTTCAATTCTGGCCACTTTTTGAAGAGTTTAAAGAACAAAAACTTGCAAAAAATGGCACAAATATTTAAAAAGTAAATTATCTAGACCCAAAATGCACGATTTTATGATTTGTCAATTATTAAATGAAATATACGGTTTCAAAGTAAAAAGTGTGTGTTCACACTCAACTTTTGCGTTCTATATCTGCGCAAAAACATAAGCAATTCGAAAAATTTTCATTTTGGGTCTAGAAAATTTGCAAAAGTTTAATGATTATTCATGTTCATTTTTGTGTTTATGCGCTGCGCATGCGCTCAGAAAAGTGGCCAAAACTGTTAAATTTCCATTCTCCTATTGTGTAGTTTTGCTTGTTGGCTTGGCTTGCTCCTAAAAATTTTTCACATAATCCCCCTAACTTCATTCGACATTTTGTCTGTATGAATCAATTTTTTACAGACTTTATTTTCAAAAAATACAGTTTGAATCAACTATTTTTTTCAAAAATTTAAAAACCACTGCACATTCGTTAGTACCACCTGAAAATTCAGACGATTGTCTAGACTGATCTGGTATTCATAGCCAAACATCGCTACCTATTGGAGTAGCTTTGTCGAGTGGTCAAAAGCGCTAGTACAGAAATTTTTATACTTCAAGGGTCGGACCCTTTAGGTATGTTGTCTTTTTCCTGTTGCGCCATAGCGCAACAGGTACTTTATACTTAGTTTGTATAGAATTTGTAGAATCGTGAAATAGACAGACTTACCTGTTATTTCCGGTAGGTCGACTTTCTAGTGTTCAATAACACTGGAAGATCTACCATTCCAGTTTTGGCGTAATACACCGTAAGGCCATCTTTACCACTATTATATAAGTCCTATCTTTCCAGTGTTCTGAAAGACCTACGCTACCAGTGTTCGTAAAGAACACACTAGCGCGATAAAAGCGATACCTCTCAGAATACTCAGAATGCAAAAACTGAGAACCGGCGGGGTTTCAAACTCCCTACTAACTTCCTAGTCAACTAACTTTTGACTTGGGATCAGATGCTCAGCAAATTCTTAACGCACTACCACCTGAGCCACCGGCGTTGACTGTCAAAGATCTTAGTTATACAAATGTCAAAACCAAAAACCGATATGATTTAGTTCTTTAAGTTTCTTCTTTAGACGTTACTCATATCTCATACCTAAATTTTTATGTTAAAAGTACGACATGGGGTATCGATACTAGAATTACGGTATATATACTGAAATTTTTTGCTTCACTTAATCGTATTAAAAGTTTTTTAGAACGATCACATTTGTAACTCGGTGGTCCAGTGGTGCGAGATGTCCCCGGTTCAAATCCCGGGTGATAACAAGTTTTATGTTTTTCTAAATCAAACTTTTGCGAAAAATAGTTGAACTTTTGTCTAGAAACTTTTTTGTCTGATTTTTTTTGTCTAGAAACTTCTATTTATTGTCTATTTTTGGACATTCCAAACCTTTTTTATGATTTTTCAAAGTTTTTTTGAATCCATTTTTTACAAGAATTTTGAAGAAAACGGGTCGAATAACTATTTTGGGCGGGTCCTGCACTGCTTTAAAGGTAACGTAGTAACCCAAATTGTTTTGGATCACAAGGTAACATGGCGCTGGGTGAAAATTTTGAACTTTAGGTTTAGTTATAGGCTAGTTAAAGTCGAGACACACTAGTGATTCTTTTGAAAATTTTTGCCATTATTCCTTATACCTATTCAAAGCTATTTTGCGACCATTTTTTAAGTTTGAAAATAATGAGTTTAGTTTCATTAGGTTTTTTTGTGTGATGTGATTAAATTTTCATTTAAATCAAATAAACTGCACATAAAAATACTGCAAATTTTGCACAAAGCTACATACCTGCTACACCGCCACCAAAGCAACAATATGATCTTAAAAAACTAAAAAGCATAAAACCGACTGCGTTTGGGACTATGCGTACTGAACTTTTGGGTACTTTACATTTACCGACGTGTGGTCACAGCACAACTAAAACAATTTTAACTCTAATTCAGGCAGGCTGTCATGTTCTTCCAATGATGCACTCTTGTATTGTTAAAAGTTACTTTTTTCGCGATTAATTTTTACTGCGCAACAGGTCTAATGCTGTCAAACGTTCACCCTTCTCACTCACTGGATTGCTTTTGCAGTAAACTTTTGCTTGTTCTTATTGTGCCACAGCACAACACGTCTTTAATTTTGATTCTGGACAATAACACTGAGCATGTGTGCATTGTTTGTCAGTTGGTTTGGGTAACCTGTTGGACAATAACACTGAGCATGTGTGCATTGTTTGTCAGTTGGTTTGGGTAACCTGTGCTTCAATCAAACAGCGAGGGCGTCACGTCAGATTTGCAGTGTTTTCTATGTACGTTAGTTCGAATGGGTTCAGTGTTAAATCACAAGTGCTAGTGAAAAGACGTTTAGTTTATGTGCAAAACCATTTGAGATTATGGAACGCAAAAAAGGGATGGAATCGAACGCCCTGGTACCAGATTTTAACTCGAACGCGCTACCGTCTGAGCCAACCAGCCTTCAAAAGTGTTGGAATAAGTTTATTGTTATCAATAAAACATTATCTTAGATTTTATTATGACAGTTTGAGAATTTGTGTGGTTGATCATTATTACTGAACAGACATTGTGAAATTAAAATTAGATTTCAAATAGAATAGCAAACAGAATTCAAAACTAATTTTTACAACAAAATAAACGTTTTACATACATGTTAACATTGGACGAAAAAATCAAATTGAGCACCAGATTTAATGCAGATAGATTGTTGTTAAAGATCTTTATCTGTCGTTTATCGTTTAGCCGAAATAGCTCAGTTAGGAGAATGTTAGACTAAAGATCTAAATGTCCGTGGTTCGATCCCGGGTCTTTGTCGCATCTTTTTGAATCAAGATTGCTGTTTCTTTATTAATTAATTTTGACAATTATGAAAGTTGAAATTTCTCTAGTTAACATAACTGATTTATTTAATATATAGATTTCAATTATTAAAGATGTATATTACATATATACTAGGCCTACGAAAGTATAATTACACTTTAATCGGTATATATTTATTTTACTTTCTCAGTAGACGCACTTTCGTTGCTTTGATTGCATTTATAACAAGCTTCGGTATCCCTGGTTTATATATTTACATTAAAATTTTACTTACCAAACAAATTAGTTCAAAGTTTAAGTGAGTTGCAATATTTTATGCAGTAGGTATCTGAAGGCGATAATAGCCATTTTAGACACCAGCGCCACGAAGGCTTACCGTATAACGAGATACCGCTGCACAACCTCTGGTCAGTTTACTTGAAAACGAATGCTTGACGTTTACTGAAGCTTTTGCCGCAGATTGGGCTTGTTGGGAAAAAATTACGCAACTTTTGTCTGCAAAAGCTGTTTTGACAGAACATTTCTTGTCAAAATATGCGACTGCGTGTTCAAATCAAAAGCAGTTCCGGCAACTATGTATGGCATGATGTGTTGTTGAATTTAGAAAATAAATTTAAGACTACATAAGCGCTGCATGTTTCTTTTTTGCTGTGCACATTGCGAAGGCACTCTCCCTGTTATCATGGTAACTTGTAAATGATGAAATGAAATAATAATAAATGAAATAGTGCACATATTATAAACAGTTAGTTTAATTGCTATAAAAAAGTAAACAATCATTATCATAATAAAATGCACGCATACAACGCAAAACGGTTGTACAACGGTTGTAGCTCTGCGAATCGTAGAACTATCGGTAGACTACACTTAAGCCTGTTTCACACGATGGGGAAAAACGTGGGGAATCCCCACGTGGGGCGCCCCGTGTGACACCACACGGGGTGCCTCTAGGGGCATCATGTGGCGTCGTGTGACACCCCATGGGGTGCCCCGCGGGGCACCATGTGGCGTCGTGTGACACCCCAAGGGGTGCCCCGTGGGGCACCATGTGGCATCGTGTGACACCCCATGGGGTGCCCCGTGGGGCACCATGTGGCACCTCATGGGGTGCCCCAAGGGGCACCACACGCGTTTTCCCCATCGTGTGAAACAGGCTTAAGAGGCATTGTTTCAGAAGTGTTTTTCTTTTGCTGCGGGAACTTAGCCTCAGGGCCAATTCCTTTACCGGATTTACCCTTTTTACCCTTTACCGTGAAACAGACTTTAGAAAGCTTTCAAGCACCAATTTGTCAAAACCGCGACCTGAAACAAAAAAGCAAATGAAAATCAACGGCAAGGAAGATTTAGATAATAAGAGAAAATAAAAAATAATTATAGCCGCAGCCAACCGAAACAACATTCCGTCGCAATAATACAAGAAATGGATGACTAATAAGCCAATTTGAAGCTAATTTTACACATGATAGCGTGATTTACATTGAGCGTCCCTCCTTCATAAATTTCTATGTACAAATGTTACGAATGTTCTATAACTTGTCACAGTTTGCTGTTCACTCTCTCATTCACATTACTAATAGTTATAAATTTTTTACCCTTGCGTATCAGCGCTGTCACTGATCAGAGAAAAAACTGAGAACGCACAACATGCCCGGAGTTTGACTGCTCCACCCTTTTCAGTTTTTGGGAAGAAATTGAGTATTTCTGACGCAAGCATTAGGTTTGCCTGTTTATTTAGAAAGCAAAAAGAGTATTTTACTCTTTTTTACAAAAGTGCGACGCTATTTTTGCATTACCAAGACACATTACCAACTACCAACAATTATAACTTGCTGTAGAGTCTGGAGTCAAAGCGGAGTCGGAGTCACTTGATTCCAGAATAAACATAAACATGTAGAATAGCTATGTATATGCTTTAACTCCGGAAGTCCGGAATAAAGTGACTTCGACTCCACTTCGATTCAAGAGGCTGTAGCAAGTAATTTTGGTCGGTATATCAGGGTTGGCGCGATAGCGCCCAACCCTAGAATAGGAAAATTTAGCACTATTGCGGATTTTGAGAATTTGAACTTTTTGTAGCTCAAAATATACAAGAGCTTTTTACACGAAATTTTGTGTGTGTACACCCCTTGGCAATACCTAAGCGCTGGCAAAATTTCAGCCGGATCGTCAAGTATTTTCTGAGATACCCCCGGGGACCCCCCAAAATTCACGGACTTTCGCTCTTTTTTTTTCCCAGAACTTTTCTCGCCGGTAGTTCATCCGAGCGACACCTTTTTTGGTTTTTCACATTTCGTATAGCCTGCAATAGACACGGAAAAAATGGTTTTGCTCGGGTGTTTCCGTGAGAGGCTGTGCTGGGAGGGGGGAAACCGCTTTTTTAGGGTCCAAAAAATGGGTCCAAAAAATGACTAAGTACGAAAAAGTTTAGCACACTTTTTAAGAAGTTGCGCAAAACGGCCAGTCATGATCTTTTGCATGTGAGGTGGTACAGTAGTGGAATAGAAACTAACATGGGCTTTTTTTGAATTTCGGCCTATAAGCCCCAGGGCATGCCCATACCCCCCGCCACGTGTATTACGGGGGTAGGTTCGCTACGGGCAGTGGAGCTATCATGGTTATAGCTGGAGGTCTGTCGTTTTGTATACGAATATAAACCCATATGCTGTGCATTCACTGGTATTATCACTTTCTTGCTCAGATGTTGAATAGTCCCCTAGACGGTACCCCCCCTGTTGGCTGTATGTCATGTATGCGCGTACGTATCTTCACAGTAGAATAATTAGGTTTGCTGTTTGTTTTTCATGATAGTTCAAGTTTTTTCGTGTAATATGGATTGTGAACTTGCGAACATATCATATTAACACCCATTGCCCGACAGATTGCCCCCCCAGGGTGTTCCCAAAGGGGACTCGGGACCCCTTTGCATTTTTGGGGTCAAAATTTTTTTTTCGAGTTTATTCTCAAAAATTTGTCTCTAGGGGTAGTTTGGTGTCCTGAACACGAATCCAAGGTTAATTTTTGTCTGTGACTCTCGTGAACTCTCCTACGACCCCCTCGTAGGGTACCCCCCTCAACGGATCCAAGGGGTCAAGATTTGAAAATTCGGATTTTGATGTTCATAGGCGTAATTTGACTCCCTGAACACGACTCTGAGGTCTATTTTTGTCTATGACGCTCGTTGACTCCCCCACCTCCTCCCTCAGAGTACCCCCTCCCCGACACGTGTCCAAGGGGTAAAACTTTCAAAACTTGAATTTTGATGTCCCTGATTACGAATCCCTGGTTTGTTTTTGTCTAGAACCTACCTGGATTCCAACACCCCCCGAACGGGAATCGAAGGGGTCAAATTTTACATAGGTATTGTATATACATGTACACATGTACACTTACGTACATACTTATGTATATACTACATTGGTCCGCTTCAGGCAGTGAAGCCGTCATAGCTATATGTAGTGATATGTTCTGCGCTTCGTTTCCACTACAGCGGAAAAAGAGAGTGGACTAGTAAAGAAAAATGCCCTTGTCGGGCGTCTCCTTGGGTAGAATAGGTTACTGTCTGTCTAAAGCGGAAAAATACTTAGGCTGAGCTTGTAAAAGCATTGGTACAAGACTCTATTAACGAGAATATGCAATTCGTGTGAGCTCGTCAAAGTAGGTGGACTAGGTATACCTGTTGAGAATAGGAATATGATCTTCGTAGGGCAGACACTGTTTTCCGCACCCTATTCGCGCGAACTTACAGCCCGTTCTGGGTTTGTTTCAATTGTATTTTCATATTATTATTATTATTGTTGTAAAGTATATATGCTTGATAAAAAGGTTCTGTGAAATAACTGCAGACCTTATCCAGATCCTTAACTGATCGTTTGATCGAAATATATGTATATGTACGTAGTAAGCATCTTACTTCATTCAACTTACTTCATTCGATCATATTTAAATTATGCATATTGTGTTAGATGTGTGTAAGCTACAGTAGGAACAAACTCATAATCTGAGAGTTCATAATCGAAAAACAAGAGCTTACAAGAAACTGCGACCTAAATTGACCCATTTATGGCGTGCAAAATACATTGGTGCGAGGTAGGGTTTTCAGCGTCCTTGTCAGCCGAGAACCTTAGCAATCCCTGACCGATTGTTTGCACACCCCCGAATTATTTCAGCCGTTCAGCCAACAGTTGACATTTCAGCTAAATTATTATGAGTGCCAGCTATAACGTTTTTGTCATTTGCCAATGTTGAGTTAGTGTAAAAAACGCCTCTATGTTACATGAGCACATGATATAATTTAGCTGAAGGTCGCGCGAATAGGGTGCTGAAAACAGTGTCTGCCCTACGAAGATCATATTCCTATTCTCAACAGGTATACCTAGTCCACCTACTTTGACGAGCTCACACGAATTGCATATTCTCGTTAATAGAGTCTTGTACCAATGCTTTTACAAGCTCAGCCTAAGTATTTTTCCGCTTTAGACAGACAGTAACCTATTCTACCCAAGGAGACGCCCGACAAGGGCATTTTTCTTTACTATACTGTATTTATACTAATGCTGGCGAAACGGTAAAATGTGAATTATATAGAATTGTGTAAACTGTGAAAAAAGTACAAAAAAGTGTCTACTTTTGAAATTAAAGGAAAAGAATCGGATTAGTTGTGATATATGATGGGCTGTAATAAATTATTATTTTCAATCTCATAGCAACGAACATCAGTCTTGAGCGGTTTCTTTATAAATTCTGGTCCCGTTTTTCTTAGATTTTACACATTTGTCTTTTGAAACCATATGAATAATGCAGATTCCAATCGCATAGTTAATGCGTATGTTTGTCTACGTTATCCAGATTTCAGGTTTAGGGCACTGGTGCGGTCGACTCGTGATCATAACCGACAATGCAGGAAAACCTATTAATTATGCTTTTCACATATTGCATACTTGCTAATGTGTTGTACAACTTGTGGCCTGTGGTAAAATAAAGATCCTAGTTTCTAATACTGGAAGTGAAACTAAATAAATATATATTACGGTATTTTTTGCAATCAATTTTTCGCTGTGGATGCTGGATATTTCATTAAGCAGTATAGGTACACGTAGGAACGTCTTTAACCAATACTTGTTTTTAAATTCAATAGCATGCTTATGTACTATGTAGATCCACATTCCATAGTCGTAGTATATGAAATTTTAGTTTTTTGTTTGCACTCGATTTCACCTTTTTTATGTAATTTCAGTTTCACTTCAGCCTATTATGCAAATTCAACTTGTAATTACGCCCCAACCTACAGTCATTTCCGATCTAGCCAAGTTCGTGAGTTTTACGCGTAAGTGGTCAGTATTTTGAGATCGGCAAAAATGAGCACAAGTTCAAGTAAAGCTTTTTATATCCACATGGTTACAGAAAATGATAAATGCTATTCACAAATTCTATTTTCGGAAAACATATTTCATGTAGCCTGAAATAATAAAACTTTTATAAGAAAACTGTTTACTTTACTTATATTTTTAATTTTGAAAAGGTAAATTTTCCGCATAACCGAACGCCCATCTTTATTCACGCAAAAAAATTATAAACAGGTCGTTAAATCCTCCAAATTGAACATAGGACGTCTTAATAGAAAGCTTTTTCCTCCTAGAGGCTATATTTTGTGGTAAATAAATTTTTGTACTAGGTTGCTCTATTAAACTATACTAGAACCTTTGATCGTGGCTGAAGTCTGCAGACCTTTTGGAAAATTCCATTGTGATAGTATATGGTACATTTCATGCTGCGCTGAGCTAGCTATTCATTGGGAGTCATGTATTTTTATGGTTATTGGAATGTCTATTACAAAGTTTATGATGTAATTTGTTTAGTTGTTTTTTATGGCAGCTAGAGAAATTCATAAATTGAAATTTTGGAGCGCAATGCATTACGTGGTAGCTAAGCTATTTACTTACCAACATTTGTTTATATATAACAAAGTTCGCGTACCAGTCAAGATTGAGGAGTTATATAATTCGATCGGCTTCAAAAATATAGATACAATAATGTAAAAAAATCTGAAAAATTCCAGCATGGGTACCTTATGTGGTACCCATCACCCACCAGCCACTCATTGCAGCCCTGTTGCAGAGTCTGTTGAGGCTGAGGGCATGTGGAGAGTCATGTGACATCGTGAGCAACAGTAACCCCATGCCTTCCTCCAGAAACTACCTTGCAAAAGCATATTCACATAATGTGGCAGCAACGCGTGGAAATTTGAAATTTTAGGCGCGTTAAGGGGGCGCTCCGGGAATCAAGGATTTGGGCCGTATTTTTTAAAAACAGCCGAAATGACCTATCATTCTTGAAGGAAATTTGCCCAAAATACTAGTTATGATGTTTTGACGTGCATATCTCCATAGCAAAAAATTTGGAAAAAATTGGACAATTTATTGATTTTATTCGACTTTTACACAAATTCAGCAAGTAAGCCAGTGCATCAACGCTTTTTGAGGTTTTCCAATCAGACGATACGTAAATTTTATTAGTCGTAATGAAAAATTAAAACAATTTTATTGCGTTCTGTGCAAAAAAATCGCACCAGAAACCATTTTCAGAAGCAGCAGACTCAAATATAGGCTATGTGAATACAAAACCAATTTTTCGGCATTCGATTATAAAATGCTGGTAAGATATTTTTCTACAAAATTTCACACAATTATAGCCTTAGGCTGTGCGAAGTTGAAAAATTTTTTTTGTTTTTTAAGATAAAGCTTAGAAATTTTTTTATATGAATTTTATTGCTCAGAGTTCGACTTCGAAAACACATAATGACATTTTTTATCCAAATCCGACATAAATGTTAAAAACCAAAATAATGTTCAACTAGAGAAGCACATAAGCTACATTTTGGTATATAAAGTGTGACTATACGCAAAGTATGAGCAGAGTTATCGTTTACCGAAAATTCACTCACGTTTGATGCTCTGGGAGTCACGTGACATGATCACGTGATTTGAAATTTTGTCTCCAGTGTTCTTTTGTGCCATACTACATATATGTATAGTAAAGTTTGGCATTTGCCAACTTTTTTGCCAATTTTTGATGTAACCCCCGATTCCCGGAGCGCCCCCTTAACGGTCAAAATATTAAATATTTACCAAAGTTTTGCACTGAGTTTTGCCCACGGGGGCGCACCACGGTGCCACTTGCCGACTTGATGCCACATGACGCCCTATTGGGTGCGCAATGTGGCATCATTTGGGGTACCCCACGCGTTTTTCCCATCATGTTAACCAGGATTGAGTCTGCGGTTTACTGCCTTGCAGTTAAATACTTCTCAAGTTTTTGACGACAGTCGCTTAAGCGTAACTCAGAGTCACTGTTGTCATTTATTTTTATTTACTACTAAAGCCTGTTTCGCACGGGTGGATTTTCAAGGAGATCCCCACGGGGATCCCCCTTGGAATCCCCCTTGGGATCCCAGTAGGAAAAGTCCCCTTGAAAATCCACTTCGTGTGAAACAAGCTTAACAAGCCTAATTTTTTACGAGGACTTTGAGCTAATGTGTGCATGTACATACGTTTTCTTTTTTGTTGCTACATGACATCAAAAACTTTAAATTGAAGCTAAGTATATAATTGGCTGAGCAAAAATCAGCTGTTTGATTTGAAGTTTCAACTTTCAGCACAGTTCCGATTTACGTCCGCAATCAAGACAAAGTGTGCTACTCATGTGAGTCTAGAAATAGAAATGACAAACTGTTTTTCTGAATTCGATACTGTCCATAATATTTCATCTAATTACAGCTACGCTTTAATTTCAGTTGAACAAAATTGAACGAACAGAAAATGAAAACGAAAGTTAAAACTAAAACAAACTACTGTAATGAAAGCGTAGCGGTATGTATTAATAAGGCTGTAGGGCTGTCAGTTTCAGATTTATCATAGGGAGCAGTCCGTTCGCTTAAGAAAGAAGGGCCGTGTTATTGAAACCAGCACAGATTTACGGCAAGATAGGTACGCAACTTACAGCGCTGATCACGCAGCATGCCTGGTAGTTCCTACATCTGTTTTTCCGTTATTTAGCGTATATTACCGTATATTACTCATACAACTGGAAGTGGGTGAAGTATTACCGACTGACAATTTTTTGCCGTTACAGCTTCGTTTGTAAATGCTCTGGCTAGGTGTCAATGAACTAACATCTCAAACCTTTTCCCAAGAGTATATATATATATATATATATATATATATATATATATATATATATATATATATATATATATATATATATATATATATATACGTAGATAGTTGCCAGCTAATTTCGAGCAATTTTTTTGTTCTGATACGTCCTTTTTGTTCCATGCACTGTTTTATTTCATGTTTTTTTATTGAAGTTTCATTGACAAAACCTTTGTAAAATACACCTTAACTGTTTGCGAAAATTAATTAACTTTTACTGAGTAAACGGTATTGCTACGTACGTATTGCTAGCAAATTTGCAACAGCGAAATTGTGACAGATGATTTAAACTATTTATGACGACAAGTTTTAGGTTTTCAGGACTTCACTATTAATCAGTGCAATGAAGCCATTACTCTTACTTTTTGCTTTTGTGCTCTATTTTCATTACAACGAGGCAGAATCGGAGCAAGTAAGCTTGTACACTCCATTTGTATACTATTCTACATGTGCTAGTCATTAGGCCGGGTTCACACTGGCACTTGCACAAGCACAAGCACAAGCACAAGCACAGGCACAAGCACAAGCACAGCCGGTTCACACTGCAGGAAATTCTGCACAGCACAAGCACAAGCACAACGCTTGTTCAAAAATTTTATCTTTTGCACAAGCACAGCCAATCAGCGTAGAGATTTTGTAGCTGTCAGTTTGGGTATAGTCATAAGTGTGATTTTTCGGAGTAACCCTTCTCGAAATGGATCTTATATTTACTGAAGAATGTATTTTCATTTTCTCTTTCTTTCTCTTAATTTTAGTTTCGTTTCATCTTTAAAATCAAATTGCGTTTTAGCTTTATTTTTGCCCCACTTTTTAGTTTATTTTCTTTCTTCCATAAAATAGTACGAGAAAGTTTCAAAACTGCAAAAATTTTAGCCCAAAATTTTGAAACGATAACGAAACTTCTAAATAGAGAAGACATTACACTGGCGCGCTTTAGTTTGATTGGCTGGGCTTGTGCTTGTGCAAGATCCAGTGTGAATGCCTAGGCGTTGTGCTTGTGCTTGTGCTTGTGCTAACTGTCATTAGCTAGATATAGATTACAGTAAACAACGCCCCAAAAATAACCTGTGTTACAGGGCACCATAATTTTGTAACCAGGCCGGATTCACACTGGCACTTGCACAAGCACAAGCACAGTCACAAGCATAAGCACAAGCACAAGCACAGCGCCTATGCGTTTACACTGGAACTTGCACAGGCACAAGCCCAGCCAATCAAATTAAAGCGCGCAAGTGTTACGTCTTTTCTATTCAAAAGTTTCGTTATCGTTTCGAAATTTTGGGCTAAAATTTTCGCAGTTTTGAAACTTTCTCGTACTATTTTATGGAAGAAAGAAAATAAACTAAAAAGAGGGGCAAAAATAAAGCTAAAACGCAATTTGATTTCAAAGATGAAACGAAACTAAAAAAAAAGAAAAAGAAAGAGAAAATGAACGCAATACATTCTTCAGTAAATGTAAGATCCAATTGGTGAAATCCTCCTTCCGCTTATTGCTGATTCGACACAGCTGAAAGCTCGCCTAAAAAGAGAGTTCAAGGTATGTGTTTTCAGTTTCCACTTTTTCGACATACCTAAGAACGAGGTACGGTCTTGTAGGCAGGTCAAGCTCACGAAAGGTACGGTCTTGTATTGAATCTAACCTATCTTTTTGCTACACTACAATACAACATCTAGGGCAAAAAAGTCAAGCCAATTTCATTTAAGTTAAAGTTAAAGTAAGTCCAAAATCACTGACTTTTATATAACTTTTTTAAAATAAATTTTATTTAAAGTTAAAGTAAGGGTATTTTTATTTAAGTTAAAGTTAAAGTTAGAGTTTCACCCCTAACTTTTTTAGTTTAAGTTAAAGTTAAAGTTTAACTTTTTTCCCTACAACACACCTACTAAAATTACTTGCTACAGACTCAGGAGTTAAAGTATATATAACTCTACATATTACTTTGATTAAGAGTCAAGTTATTCCGACTCCGCTTTGACTCCGGAGTCCGTAGCGAATAATGTTGGTCGGTCCTGTTGTTGTCTAAGACATTGTTCAAGGTAATTTTTGTTTCAGCTTTCATCACATTCGAAACGGTTGCATAAGCGCAGCTTGCTGGAATTGGTTAACTCACCAAAATACGCAGATAAACGAGGTATAATGCAATTTTTGAAAGCTCACCAGAATGAAGGAAAGCGAGGATTGCAAGACCTGTTACATTCAGCCAAATTCGGCAAACGTGGAATTCTGGAGCTGGTTAATGCACCTAAGCTTTATTATGATTAAATCAAAAACGGCTAATGGTTGGAAAAAACGTTTTTCACTGTAACTATTCATGTACCTTAAAAATACCGTGTTCGTGTGAATAAACATTTTTGTTCCTTCTAGAGAAGGAGCTTCTGTATAACGCATGTAATTGTCTCTCTGTCATGGAAAACTAAGGACGTAGTCATTTACCGGATTGAACGGGTTGTATTAGGCCGAGGTTTAATTATGTATAGTAACGAACTTCGAACTAAATACCTAGGTCAACTAAGTCAGCAGCTTAATATTAGTCCGAACCCATCCTAAACAAAACCGAACAACACGGATTGAAGTGAAACGCGTGACGCGTCGCGCACTCACGCAGCATGCAGCACGCTTAACATGCGAATGTAAGATGTGTGGTTCAGTCAGACTCTAACAAGCAAATCCTAATGCAAAATGGGCCTGGCAATATCAAACCTATATTTTCACTCAGTGAACCAAAATCTGCTGCGCAGCAGATTTGCATTTTAGGCATGTGGGTCAGAGGACTCAAAATTTTTGATGAAAAAACACTGGTGCCTTCAGCGTTAGTGCCATTTGACGTATTATGATTGTGTATATATAGTCAATATGCCAATCATGTGAATGTCCAAAATTAAGGTCTCTGACTGATTATCATTTGAGCTACCGATTGACTGTTTACCCAACCAGCAGTTGTCTTGTCATGTCAGCAAATAATTCTTTTCCTGCTTTCTGAAAATCTACTTCAAGTATATACTTTCACAGCTAAAGATTTATCGACCACATCTTGTAAATCCTCCAGAATAAAATTCAAACTGTTGTTCTTGTTGGCTGTAGCTATTGCTCATGTATTGAACTGCATGCGCTATATCAGTGAAAGTTGTAGAATAAGCATATTACCACGCCAGTGCCATGAGAATTAAAAATCA
This sequence comes from Trissonchulus sp. WLG1_4, assembly GCA_030248245.1. Lineage (NCBI taxonomy): Eukaryota > Metazoa > Nematoda > Enoplea > Enoplida > Ironidae > Trissonchulus > Trissonchulus sp. WLG1_4. Next base: position 39,799 of record JASANF010007098.1, on the reverse strand, counting down.
CTGTGTTTGATTGCCATGCTATACACAGCAATAATTGCAGTAATATATCTGTGATCTGTGACATGGCTTACTGCAATTCTCCCATACTAACCATACAGAATTTTTGTACGTCTGAGTCCACCTGTCATTCGAGAATCCCTGACAACTGCTTGTTGGTAAACAGTTTATCAGCTGTTGCATCACTTTTTCTATTTTGGCAAAAATGATAGTCAATTTCATGAGACGCACTTATTGTCCTTTACAAATAGAAAGCCGTACTTGTCATAACACTGCATAATTGTGATCCGTATTTGAGAGTATGTGAATTTTATGAGATAACATATCGCAATGAGACCTGTGTAATATAATTTGAGACTTTGCTGCAAGTTTGCTATGAGACTATGTGAATAATATGTGAGAACATATCAAAGTGAGACCTATGTGTGTACAACAAAATTTTACTGCAAGTTTACGCTGCAATCAAACAGTGCCATATGTGAGACGTTTTTAAACTTAGTGATACAAAATTGTGAACAACTAGCCTTGAATTTTAGCTAGGCAATCATGCAAAATATGCAAATGAGCTTTTGTCAAGTGTAAATGTGTTCTCTAGTAGTTTTTTTACGTATTTACGTACTTAGGTAGCTATGATTATATGTACATATATATCACGTAGACAGACCAGCAACACCAACATAGCAGACATATTTTCAACACACACTCACATTCACACACACCTGCACAATTACACATATGAAAACACGCAAAGACGCATACACATAACTCACTTAGTTACACGTTATTTTTCTGACACCTCATTCTAAAGAAGCCTGCTGCGCTGTGGCGCAGCAGGAAAAATCAGTTAGCTAGCTGTCGACTGCGCTTCGTTTAACGGTTTGGAAACCGAATGGTAACAGTGACCATCTAGGAGCCAGGTTACGTGCTAAAACTGCTAACCAAGAAATAAATTTCCCGCAAAATGTGAGTGTGCAAGCTTACAATTAAAAATCGCTTTAAATTGAAAATTTCTCACTCATTTTGGAGTACTTTTTGGCTTGTGATTTCGGACTTGGGACAAGGACTGGGCACGGTTACACGGTACGAACCGTGTACACGCGTGTAACAGTGTACACGTTAAGCTTAGCGTGTACACGGTTAGGGGTCACTATCCGCGGTTACTTAGCGGTTACAGCGTGTACACGTTAAGACACAGTAACCGCGGATACTGTAACCGTTTACTCTAAACGGATAGTGTAACCGGTTACTCTTAACGGATAGTGTAACCGGTTACTCTAAACGGATAGTGTAAACGGTTACTCTAAACGGATAGTGTAACCGGTTACACTATCCGTTTTCCGACTTCGTGTACCCGTTAAGAAAAATGTTCGCTTTGCTGCTGGATTTATGCAAATTAGCCTACAATCGTGCGCAAGCGATTTGCCTGTGTGTTATTTGATATACGCATTTGTGTGCAAGCTATTCTTCAAGAGATATAAAGGCATTTAGGACTGACAGCTCAGCATTGTCCCAGTAGCTCATATGGTAGCTTGCTGGTCTGCAGATCTAGAGATGGGTGGTTCGCATCTTCCCTTGGTCATTCCTCCCCCCCTCTGCCTCTTGACGTTTAGTAACCGTGTAACCGTTTAGTAACCAACCGTTTAGTAACCGTGTAACCGGTTAGTAATCGTGTAACCGTTTAGTAACCGTGTAACCGTTTAGTAACCGTGTAACCGGTTAGTAACCGTGTAACCGTTTAGTAACCGTGTAACCGTTAGTAACCATGTAACCGTTTACACGGTTAGTATCCGTGTAAACGGCTACACGGATGCTTAGCGTGTAAACGGTTACACGGTTACACGGATAATTAGCGTGTACACGCGGATAATTGCAGTAACCGTTAGTTAGCGTGTACACGCGGTTACTACCCTTCGAAACTAACCGTGTACACGGATAGTGATTTTGTAACTGTGCCCAGCCCTACTTGGGACTTGTTTTTGACAATGACCCACGCAAGACTACTGTGGACAACTCAGGGTCTGCTCTGGGGGTTCTCATAGGAGCCCATAGGCCAGCGCCAGAGAACGTATCTTCTGGGCACAAAACACGAGACCCAGACATATCTGTACGTATATAATCAGATGTATACGTACAGTGCACAGTGCCTAATTTGCATATTGAAACAGAGTTCACTGTACGTATACAAACGATCAGTCAGCGATTGGTGCAGCAAGCAGGAAGGCGGCGCATTGCAGCGCGGACGCCAAGGGCAGTCAGCGGGCAGTACTGCAATGCAGTACTGATTATTGTAATAAACCAGTACTGCACTGCAGCCTGTTGTGTTTTTTAGCTGTGCAAGTTGTTAGTTTTTTTAGTTTTGCAAGATTTTAATTACGCGTTGTCGGTATACGGGACCCTGTCCTTTGATTAAAGTTCGCTCTGTCGCAGAGGATCTACATAAAAAAAGGGAAAGCAGGCCTCTGAGGCGCAAAAAATAACTACAATAAAATGTGTTAAAAATTGAATTATACAGTTGATCATGACAAAAGAGTGTGTGATCGAGTGGATTGTTTATTAACGGAAATCCGACGTCGTAGAGAAGTTTGCGTATTTATGTAGTTCCTGATATTTATGTAGTTCCTGATTTTGAACAGACACATAAAAGATTTCTTTATTAGTTACATCATCACTGTAAATATTATTTATAGAACAAAAAAACATAAAAACAGAACCATAAATAGATAGGGGTCATTTCTGTTATTCGACCCCTAGTCCGGAATTGATAATTTACTGAGACGATTTGTCAAATTTTTGCACCAATGGACTCCTCTTGACCTCAAAACTTTAAAACTACGAAGTTTAACAAACCTTAATTTTTTTTTAAAAATGCAAAATTTGAACTTTATTAAATTCAGATTTTTTTGGAACTCTTGTGGGTGATCGGAAGATCTTTTGTACCTGTTGTATGACAGTTGTGACGCATGCACGTTTTCAGGTTTGCCTTATTTGCCATAGATTAGGCTTCAGGTTTAGGCTTAGGGCTCAGGGCTTAGGCATCTTCTTTTTCTTCTCTGATAATCCACTTTAAAATACCTACCCGATTTTTACATTATTACATCTCCTGAGATCCGGAAAGTGTTCCGGGAACAAGTTTAGTTTTGAGTTCTGAACCGCTAACATTTTAAGAACTTAAAAATTTGAAATTGCAAGTTTTTAAAAAATTAACTCTTGAAACATGTGTTTTTGAAGTCCTGATGTCAAGAGGAATCTATTGGTGCAAATCGGCTAAGTGAATTCCAAACCCCGGACTGGGAGGACTAAAACATAAACACCCACAGATATATTAATACTAATGTTACAAACATATTAACAAAACCACACTACTCCCTGCATGATATAACCAGTGTATCTAACAAAACAATCCATTTTGGCGTCATGTAGTATAGAAATCAGAGTAGACTCAAATTCACAGCCGTGTCTGTTCAAATTACAAAAAACATCCTATCAGGCACATATATTATTGGTGGACGGTGTCATACATGTAACAGCACTAAAATTTTATGTACCCCTCCCCCCCTCAGAGGGACCCCCCCTCCCCGGCGTCAACTCATTTTTGACACCCCTCCCAAAAATGACGCAGTTTTTAACCCTTTTGACCAAAAAACACCGATTTTGACAATTGTTGGCGAAAATTTCGGTCAAAATCGCTTAAATTTCACCAAAAATGCCGATTTTTTCAAAATTTGGCCAAAATTTTACTCCCGCCGGGACCCTCCCCCCTCTTTTCACCCTGGCGGGACACCCCCTCCCTCCCCCAGGGCCCCCCGTTGCACCAAACACTAATAACTGATAAATTATCAGTTATCAGTAAATTATCAGTAAACTGCGTTGCACGGCGTTTACTGATAACTGATAATTTTAGCCAATTTTTTATCAGTGTTCGTTCATTGATAAATTTTATTTATTAACATTTTCAAGCAACTACAGTTACTTTTGATGTATGTAAACGATGTTTTAATGAATTTTCTTGAAATTTTGCCGCTTTTTGCCTAATGTTTCATACTTTGGTACCATATTAGGGATGAAAACTGATTCAGACTTCCAGTGTGTTTCATACAGTGTGCCAGCCACACAGCATTGTCTTTGTATAAGTGATACAAAAATTGATTCAAATGTGAAAATATATGCTTCTAAATCGATGCTCATAAAAAAGCGAATATAATGACGAAAAAATTTTAGAAAAACAGTCGAATTAACGCTAATTTCTACGTTTTTTACGGTTTACTGATAATTTATCAGTTATCAGTTATCAGTGTTCTTGTGCAACACTGATACTGACAACTGATACTTGATAACTGATAAATGTCGTGCAACGCTATACTGATAACTGATAGTTGATAACTGATAAATTTTTGTGCAACGAGGCCCAGGACCAAATTTTAGGGGGGTCTTCCCCCCATCCCCGCCCCAACTATGCACATGTATGGGTGGTGTGATTTTTTTTCAGTTATGCCGGTTCAATGAGTCAATAGACATACGGCTGTTAACAGTGAATCCACCCTTAAGCCATATTTTTCGGTTCAATAGAAATTAACCAAAAAAAGACACCAATACGAATATGATGACACAACTAGAAAAGTATATACTGACTATTTAGATCTATGTCCCTCCACAGTACACACACACATACATACGTAGTCAATTTTGTTACTCCAAAGCCCGGTTCATACTGGTCCTGAGAACACAGGGACAAGGACACTTTTCGGTCAGCATTGTGCAGCATTGACAGAATAATTTCGATTAGTTTTTTCTACACGAATCGGACTTGAGTATGTAGTTGACATTAACTTTATCTGTCTAAAAAATTGGCTTACTTAGCCATGTACTTGTCCTTAAGGCACAAGAACAGACACAAAAACTGCTGCGAAGAACTGGCATCGCTGCCAACAAATTGGTATGACTTTAACTTGGTTCACAGAAAAAAATCATCATATTTGGCCCTGCAGTTCTCTGGAATTTTGTTAGCGCAAACTGACAGGTACAAAATCAAGAACGAGTATGAACAGCATGTTTGATTCATAAATGCTTGACAGCTGTGCCGAAACATGAAACCAAAGTCAATTAGACACAGTATATAATTGGGATACAGCAAAGCACGGAAAATGAAAAAAAACAAAGTTCAATAAATAGGTTTATAATTTCATTTTTATTCACTGAATACTCAACAGTTCGTTTTTTATTTTTTAACTCAATATATATCAATAGCTCATGCTTTAGTTTTGCTGGTGATTACTTTCATGGAAACTTATCCCGCGGAGAATACTACTACGGGTCCAGGTCAGAAACAATATCACAACAAAAAGAACTATAAGCTACTAACTTCGACTATATACGATAAGAGTACACAGAGTCACCATCAAGATATGCTACAGGATAATGTCACTTGTGAGGGCAGGGCTGCTTGATACCTACTTCAGTTTGAACGCCTCTCAGCAATGGGTACCTTCTTTGGCCTCTTTCTTGCCCTGCTAATGCCAATGGCAAGAACAGACATCATCCTCAATTCCTCATCTTGCTAATGAAATGTATCCTAATTAAGTATCAATCGCCCTTCACAATACTTATTAAACAGTAACATTCCACGGGGGACTCGATAGCCGATATCAATAAACGCACAGGTCTACAAATTTGTGGGTTGTGAGCTCAGCAATCATAAATCACAAACCACAGGCAACAAGCACAGGTAGATTTTTTAACAACCAATAGCTCATACGGTAAGTCAATTGTGAAAACAGTAAATACCATGGGCCGTCTGTGAAGTGTTATGATTTCCAAATTACACTAATGTTGGGAAACTGCAATGTTGGGATTATCACTCATGTTCAAGTTAACTTCATTTGTGTTTTAACTGGGAAAATTAAGCAAACAGATATTATCAGAAACAAATTTCTTATTAAACTTTTACCCAATTATGACTAAATCTTTAGCGATATCTCTTATATGTTGAGACGTAGATGGTGCCGTCAAATCCAAACTGTGAGCGTGAGAGTTTCCACCCGCCTGTTTACAAATTTTAATTAAATTTTAATTTCAATTCAATAAACTGCAGTCCACAATTCCACAAATTTATGCCTGTGGACCTGTGAGTTTCGTAATTAGGCTACTGACAAGTATTCTTTCTATGACCATACTACTAAACACAAACACAAGACAAACCACAAGGCAACCATATTAATAACAGCACGAAATAATCACAGTCAATAATGGACTATTATAATATACTTTGGATATAACGATATGAAAAAATAACAGACACTAAAACTTTTTCACACAATGTAAGCATGATTTCCTCTTTTTTTCAGAGCGACAACAGCAAATGGGCTACCCTCTCATAAAAAACGGCAATTTGCTCACCCCCATCCGCTTAGTATATTTTCTGATACGTATTGACGCATCAAGAACATAAAAAATTACGTTAGTTTATGCTTTACGCCGTAGAGTCACTTATTTGTGAAATTTCCATCGCTAATGCACAAACATAAAATGCAGACAATGCCCAAAAATCACCTAAATGAGTGCTAAACCGGGAATTACAATACCTACAGGGCACCATATATACATAAATTAGCAATTATATAAATTACCCGTCAAGTACAGAACTTTGTTTCACTGAATGACAGACGCTAAAAGTTTAAATAGCACAGCCTAGGATTTTAATTTATTGCCTGTGTGAGTTATTTTCCCTCGCAATCGAAATCTCACTATAACATCCAGTCTAAGTAACAGATAATTGGATACTAATTTTTATACTAAGATAGGGTTGATTTTCACCCTAGCACTTTTAATCCATTTCTTAAAAGTTTTCGTTTCACCCTTGCACTAGATTCACTAATACGACTCACCCTAGCACTAAGTAGATTCACTCTAGCATTACGCAGACGCATCCTAGCACTAACTAGATTCACCCTAGCACTAATTTTCCCTCCAGCGCATTTGTAGTCATCTCATTTTTAAAACTATTACGTATAAATTGACAGCTTCACCCTGAATTATTTATGCATTAGGGTTGCTAATCAAGAAGTGCTTGATAGTCATCTGAAAGTGAGTAGTAACGGTTTTTCAGGTTTTTCTGCAAATAAAAAAAAATTTCGTGGAATTTATACTCAAGTTTTAGGCTATTCTATAGCACGTGCACAGTTGGCCTTAGTTTAAAGTCAGCCAAAAGCCACTTCTATAGTACGTGCACAGTTGGACTTTACTACAAAATAGGCGAATACCATCTTCTATAGCACGTGCTCAGTTGAATATTTTGCAGATTGTGTCAGTTTTCAGTCAGTTGTTGTTTGTATTGTGTATGTATCGATTGAAGTAAAAAACAAAAAAACTGTCTCTTTGCCATCGTTGACACATAAAGACGATGCATTGAAACAGTTTTCTTGTTGAAAACTGACACAATCTGCAAAATATTCAACTGTGCACGTGCTATAGAAGATGGTATTCGCCTATTTTGTAGTAAAGTCCAACTGTGCACGTACTATAGAAGTGGCTTTTGGCTGACTTTAAACTAAGGCCAACTGTGCACGTGCTATAGAATAGCCAAGTTTTATACTTGAGTATACTCATCAAGTTTTCATTTGCATTGGTCATACAATTTTAACTAAATTTGAAAATTCGTGAAACAATACTGTCAGTATCTATTATGAATGTGACAAAATCGCACTGTCAATTTATTATGTAATTGGCTGAATTTTCAAATACGCTTTGTCACTTTAACAGACGCTTGTCAACAAGGGTACTAAAACAATAAAACCTGGTAGTCACTTGAATGTGGGGTCAAAAGTCTTTTCAAGGTGACTTACTAAATAGAAAATTTTGAATAACAAGTGCATGTGAATTCCATCTTAGGTAGGAAGGTAGAAATAAGTTAGACGTAATTTAGAATAATATTTAATAAAATGGCACGAAGCAAAAAAAGTGGCATAATATGATATAATAAAAAAGGGCATAAAGTGTATTAAGTGGTAATTTAATAAAGTCGCAAAAGAATTTAAGTGCTAGGATGCAACTATTCGGTGCTAGGGTGAATCGAAGTAGTGCTAGGGTGAATCTCGACAGTGCTAGGATGCAACCTTTCGGTGCTAGGGTGAAACCACGTGTAAACACAGTGCTATTGTGTCACCAGTGCCATGGTGTCACTAGTGCTAGGGTGAAACCCAATCTAAGATAGTACACAGTTCACATTCTTCAAGTCTACGATTTACCAGTTTAAATAATTTGTAAAAATATTGAAACATACTACTATTACCGATATTTAATGTCAGTAAATTATGGTATAAGGTTATAACTATTATGACAACTATCGTTAACCAGTAGAATGTGTTATCTATTAATGTATATATGTCGTGCCCTCAGAACTAATTTGCCCTCAGAACTAATAGTTAGTTCTGAGGGCAAGCAAGACTGCCCCTAGAACTAATTGCAGTTGAGGGCAACCCTCAGAGCCTATCCTTTGTCAAGACTGGGGATTAACTGGAGTGGCCTGTTTCATGCTGAGCTGTCTTATTAGTTCGACCCACGTTATTATATACTGTGCAACAGAAATGGGTTTATTATGGCCATTTCCAAACGCATACATTCAATACATATATACAAATAAACATACATAGATACCGCAATGATATTGGCACAACAGACAACACAACAGCAACAACCAGTCAAAAGAAATCAGACAGTTTTTCACCGATTTTGCAAATGTTTCCAGGATGACATTTTGTGCCGCAGCCGATGCCATTTTTCAAACATTTACAAATCTTAGATTTACATCCCCCTTTGCAATTGCAGACAGCTCCCCCAACAACCCCGTAAGACGTATGCGAGCGATAAGCTCCAATAATGCTAGTGGATGCACCTGAATCTGAAATCTGACTGAATCTGAAACTGAAACTACCGTACATACAAGTAAATGCAAAGAAATCAGCCAATTTTCCCAAATGGTTAGACAATGCGCAAAAATCCCCCATAAAAATTATAGTAAAAAGCAAAAAGTTTGTACAAGAAAAACATTAGGTTGTTATCAAAGTAATGCAAAACTTAGTACAAGAAAAGTATTTCGTTGTTATCAAACTAATGCACCGTGATTAAGATATATTATCATGTCATATGGCGAAGTCTATTTTGACCTTTGATGACCTTTGACTTTTGTCTAAAGAGTACCCATTGTGTTAATCCCCAGTCTTGACAAAGGATAGGCTCTGAGGGTTGCCCTCAATTGCAATTAGTTCTAGGGGCAGTCTTGCTTGCCCTCAGAACTAACTATTAGTTCTGAGGGCAAATTAGTTCTGAGGGCACGACATATATAGCATATGATAATGATTATGAATGAATAAATAATTTCATCGGCACAATTTCGTTACATAAAATTGGAACATATTCACAATTTAATCTGCCCTCTTCCGCCAAATGCCTAATTCGAAAATATTGCATAGATTAGTACTAGCCCCCCTGAATCCTGACAACAAGCTTTTTGATAGACATTGTTTATAGTGTCACTTTTCAGCAAAATAAAGCTTAATAGAAAACACAATCAGGGGCGGTCATGTGTTTGAATAAATTAATGTAAATAAATAAATACCTGCTTCTATAGGGCGCATAGTCCGCACTCCTTGTATTCTATTACTAAATTAATTAATTAATTAATTAATTAGTAAAATCAAGAGTACATAATAGCGTCTCACTCTATATAGAAGAAGAGTGAGACACTCTCCAGCCTGCCTGTGTTCTAGCACAGGCAGATGCGCTGGTCGTTTTCAAGCTACATGTTGACATTCTATGCAACATGTGACTGGCCAATCAGAAGCGAGCTTCTATTCTCTGATTGGCAGACGCCTGTGCACGTGCTCCAATCATAAAACGGGATAGGGATAAAGGTTAATAACTCATCATTTATTCATAGTCTGCTTGTAAAAACATTAAAAAAGGTTTGCAAATACCTTTGGGGATATTTTGGCACACTTTCAGCGGAATTGGTTGAGAAACTTTGAAGAAATTCTGAAAAGTTTCTCAAAAGTTTCTCAATCAATTTCGCTGAAAGTTTGCCAAAATATCCCTAGAGGTATTTACAGACCTTTTTTAATGTTTTTGCAAGCAGAGTATGACTAAATAACGAGTTATTAAGCTTTTATCCCTTAATGCTTATCAACGCATCAGCGATTATATACTAAAGTGTGTTACGCAGGGAATCTACGCGCTGATTGGCCAGTCACATGTTGCATAGAATGTCAACATGTAGCCTGAAAACGACCAGCGCATCTGCCTGTGCTAGAACACAGGCAGGCTGCAGAGTGTCTCACTCTTCTTCTATATAGACTGAGAAGCTATTATGTACTCTTGGTAAAATTTAACTCATATTATAGTTTTCGACTTTAATCAAAAAAATAAATTAAATTAATTAAATACTACAGAAATTGAAAATACGTCATTTCCACCACCACCAAAGAGTATTACGCAACTAGGATGTAATGCAACCAATCAAAACGCAGCAGGATCATCAGCCAATCAGATTGTCGCAAACCATTCGGCCGTTCTTCCGGTTACTCTTGGGCAATCTTGGGAGCTGTCTGTACAGAGCCATAGTCGGCGACCACATTTGCGGCGCTCGGGACCGGAGAAGCCGTACTTAAAGTGCTGGAAAGGCGAGATCGGATGTCAAACAGGGAGCCCAGTTCCGGTCTGGCACCGGGCTGTGCCGGATCTGGCTGAGACACTCCCGGTTGGCTGTGTCCATTGACCACACCTGACACCAGGTTGGCCTAAAATAAAAAAAGCTACACTAAAAAAAGTATATATAGTCACAGAATGAGCAGTAGGCAATAGTTCAAATATGGATCAAAACCGAATTTATAAGCCGGAAACAACAAATTTTGCTAACTTTGCAGCCGACTCATGAAAAAAGAGCAAAAATAAGTCAACTGCTTAGTTTTAGCCCATCCCAAAACTGCTACCGTATACAGTGTTTTTTGTACGAAACACAGTGCACTTGCAAAATGCACACTGTTTAAAATTTAGAACAAAAAAATTAAAATTGTTATGCAGACAATTTTTTTGGAAAAACACCTTGCAGCTTGCACCAGATTGAACTGTTTTTAACGTCATGCTTGCTTAGCGTGACGGTGCGCAATTAGATCTATTAAGGCTAAAAATATAAAGGCAACTGAATTCACGTCAGTTTAATTCGCGGGAAACACAATAATGGCATTTTTCAAAACTTTTTGACTAGTTTACATCAAGTAAAACAAATTATTTAAGTATGGCGACTGAATAGACCCCAAAGCCCGGTTCATAACACAAACAGAAGCGCCAAGACAATAATTTCGGTCAGCTTTGGTGAGTGTAGTGAAAAATTGGCAAAGGAGTCTTGGCTAAATTTATGGCTACGCTCTGGCATTAATGCAAAATATTGGCATAAATCTGCTAATGCAGTTTTCTTGGAATAGCTTACGAACAGAACGACAAGGACTAGGACAAGAACGAGCATAAAAAACCAGGCTAAAGAGTCGTGTTTCTAAGATAGACGAAAAAACTTATGCCCTAACATTTGTAGTCTGCCAGTGCTAATGAAAGAGACTCGATAAAGTAGCGCTTGGAGTTTGCACAAAGTTCACCTATGAGGGAGCTAAATTGTTTTCAGTGAGCCGTGGCACAACACTCAAAGAACCTCTCTCCATAAATTATATATTATTATTAAAAAAAGTCTACATAAATATTAATTCAAAAATAAGATAATTTGTTTCAACAAGTATATATCTCAAATAGCTTAGGTTGGTAAAAATACGCGAAAGTATTACTAGCAAAAAAACCCACTGAATGAATTTTCAAAGCGCCCAACTTTTGTACTGCAGTGTGCTTAAAATAGTTTTGTCACAAATAATGCCAGTCAGCCAAGCCTTTCTTACATGACGCTGGCGTTCGCTACTGTCAGTATCGTCATCTTCATCGCATCCGAAACGCTAAAACATACAGCACAAAATACAGAAATAAATAGCAAAAAATAAAATAAAATATTAGCCAACACATAAAAAATAATTTTAGGTTCTAAAACTAAAGGAAATTTATAACATATAACCACGATGAAAAAATGTAAAATTTCATTTTGTGCTCAATAAATTACATTTAATTATTGAAAGCAACAGTTTTCAAGAACTGGACACAATCGTTCGTGTTCGTCTCTAAAAATATTTTGTCTCTGAAGTCTCTTGGAAGAAAATAGACGTTAGACACAGACAATTGACAACACAAATCATCCAAATAAACTGTCAAACATAGACTAGATATATATAATGAGAAAAGTATACATAAACACAGCCACTAAAAAGTAGTAAAAATATCAGCAAAAGCAAACTAAACGAATTTTAAATATATACAAATCGAAAAAAGTCAAAAATAACAAAATATACCTTGTGTTTGAAATCAGCTGACGTCGGCTTGCAACAATTAAACTGAAAAAAAGAATTAAAAATGTGCAAATTAAAAAACAAATTAAAAAATGGAAGAAATTCTCGATGAAAGTGAAAATAGAAATTTCAAGCTGATACAGATTACGAGATTGCGATAGAATAAGAAATCCGTTAAAGTTAAAACCAAATAACTAAATTCGTTGAAGATAGTGGAAAAAGCATCTGCATATTTGCATTGTATTAAAACTGACTAAATATATATAGAATAAGACGTCAATACTGACATGAGTTTTGGGGTAGGGGCGGTTCCAGCAGGGGTGGACGCGGGTCGTGGGTACCCAGCCGCGGGTTCGGTTGGGTTGGGTTGAAAAATTTCAGCCGTGGGTCGACCCACCAAATTTGTCCGAAAATTGAAAAAACCTCCATTTTATAGGGGGCTGCGGCCCTCAGGCCCAGACCCCCGCAACAGTGAGTTTATTTAATTTAAATGACCAACTTTACATTTTGTTTATGTAAGCTACTTCGCTAATAAGTGTAAAAATAAAAGGATTCTGGTGGCTGATGCCCCCGGACATCAATCAATAGTGAGTTTAAACAAGTGAACAAAAAAGTGGACAAGGTGCGACCCTGTCAAAATCCTAGCTACGCCGAGTGGTGGGTCAAAGTGGGTCGCGGGTCGGGTTTTACGGTGCGGGTTGGGTCACGGGTCGGGTTTTACGGTGCGGGTTGGGTCGCGGGTTACCCACGAGTGTGGAGCCGCGGGTTAGGTTGGGTCGCGGGCATAGATGCACATATGGGGGGGTAGGGGGGGTATCCACCCCCCTGAGGGAAGTCGGCACCCCCCCTCAGACATCCGGCACCCCCCCCCCCTCAACCCCCCACTCCCCCTCTCATGGCCAAGAAAGTGCCCTAAAAATGCGTAAAAAGCTGAAAAATTGCGAAAAATTTTCGCCTGCGGCGAAAAAAGTACCCCAAAAATAAGTTGAAAATCGAAAAATTCTGAAAAATTTTCGGTTGTCGCCGAGAAATGGCCAAAACTAGGGACCACCCCCCTTCCGCCAGGGGTCGGGCACCCCCCCTTCGCCGATTCACCCCGTGCATCTCTGGTCGCGGGTCGAAAATTCTGACCCGCGTCCACCCCTGGGTTCCAGGTGGGGAGGGAGTACAGGGTATGCGTAACCCTCCTTTTTGGGCAAAAGGAGATGGTACAGTCAAAGGATGTGGAAAACAGAAAACTGCCTGCCCCAATGTGACAAACTTTTCGAAAGCTAGAAAATCGCTAGCTTTGGGGAGTTGCCAACCCAGACACTGGTGTGTTTTCGTTTTGTCATGACTTTCTGAACCATGAGAGAAATGTTGCTTAAAACTGAAGTTATGTTAGTCTTTGCTTGTGCGTACGTGAATTCAGTAAAACAAATAGGGGTGGATTACACTAAGGTGGTTCTGCAAACCCCGGGTTCTACGTACATACGTTTTCATATGCGACAGTAACGAACAGTTATATACAATTAGTAGAAGTAAGACAAAGACACTACATAAGTAAATATTATATACATAAATACGTACATGGCTTGTTTGACAGTTAACAAAAATATATATTTGGCATATTGAGTGCTACAGTGCAGCGCTATATACTAGCCGTAGCTACTGCGCTACCGGTGTTGACCAGGATACATAAACTTAAAACACATATATATGACATGCCGATGCATGATAAAGTGCGATTTTGGTTATAAAAAAGTGCATTTTAAACTAAAAAAATGACAGACATCTAGTCTAGTGAACAAATCGGCTATTCTATAGCACGTGCACAGTTGGCCTTAGTTTAAAGTCAGCCAAAAGCCACTTCTATAGTCCGTTAAATCCAATTTTGGATAAGGCCCGTTGCCATCGTTGACACATAAAACCGATGCATTGACACGGCTTTCTTGTCAAAAATCGACAAGATTTCCTAAATATTGAACTGTGCACGTGCTATAAATGATGGTATTCGCCTATTTTGTAGTAAAGTCCAACTGTGCACGTATTATAGAAGTGGCTTTTGGCTGACTTTAAACTAAGGCCAACTGTGCACGTGTTATAGAATAGCCAACAAATCAAACATCCAGACGACACCGTGAGTGACAGACACGAAATAAGCTAACGGGAAGGCGCAGGCGCAGAAACGGTAAACATGCACCTTAGCGAGGTAAGGGGAACAAAAAGTAAAAAAAGCCGCTTCCCCTTCCGCTACCTAAAGGAGGGTATGGGTAAAATCCGGCCCCGGCCCCGGCTCCGGCCCGGCCCCGACTTTCAATGGGTAAAATCCGGCCCCGGCCCCGGACATGCCCTGGCTTAGCATTTCGAAAAAATGTTTGAAAATTTAGCATGCACACGCACACTGGCACGTGCACAGGCTTGAGAAAAACAAATCCAAATTGTCATTAGAAGCTTTAAAAAATGTGTTGCAAAATCAGTTGAAGCAACTATTGAGCAAAATTTATTTAACTTTTAATCAAAATAATAAGCCACTGCCATGTCCGGCGCCGGGGCCGGATTTTACCCATTGAAGGTCGGGGCCGGGGCCGGGGCCGGATTTTACCCACACCCCCTAAAGGAGTCCATTTTAGTCGAACTAAACTGGCTGACAGTCATGCAGACAAATAATGTGACTTAGGATTTAACTATTGCACACCGAGTTATATTGGACTGACTAAAGGGACTACACACTCTAAGGCCCGGTTCACACAGACGTACTTTTTACTTTTTACTTTTCACTTTTGGGCCAAAAGTAAAAATTTCGGTTCATACAGAACGTACTTTTTACTTTTTACTCTTTACTTTTGGCCAAAAGTAAAAGTAGAAACGCGTTCTACTTTTTACTTTTTACTTTTGCAATCTACCCAATCAGAATGCTCTAACAGAAGCTCCGCCTATTGAGCTTCATTTTTATTGGTTAAGGCGGGTTTACACGTCCAAACACGAGCAAACATTTGCTTGCCCCAACACGAGCAAACAGCACCAAACAAGGCTGTTTACACGATCAAACACAAGCAAGCAGTTCAGCAGCAAACACGGTACTCCAAGCAAAAATTTGACCAATCAAATTGAAGTATTGTCCAACCAGATTTAGTCGGGAAGTTTTAAAACTCCCGCTCAATTTTAGACAAACATTCATTTTGCTATGATTTCCTTGAAGCGGAAAGTTGCCTTTGCCCTAATTTTATTAAGTTTGACTGATCGTGTTGCCAAAAAAAGGCAAAAGCGATCTGTTTGGGACAAAAATGGGCTCGCTAACAGATATGGTCGAGGTTGTTTTGATAACTTGAAGCGGGAGTTGCTAGACTTACTAAAATAACATAAACATATTATATTGTAAAAAAGTATGTGAAATATACAATTTCCCACATACACACCCACACACATGTACAAAAACCCGAAATCAGCATCAGCCTACAATTCTGCCTAAGCTCCGCCTACTATTCGGCAGAGATAAATGTGATTGGTCGCTGACGCTCGAACGGCAAGCATGTTTGCTCGCTGAGCAAACAAGCTTGCTCGTGTTTGGAATACTCGTTTACACGTCCAAACATGGTCAAAATTCCTGTTTGGACGTGCTGGAGCAAGCAGTTTGCTTGCTCGTGTTTGGACGTGTAAACCCGCCTTTAGATTTGCTTTTTGACATATAAGTGCGCCAAAGTCAGCCAATTGAATGTGGTCTTTCTTAAGTAAAAAGTAAGCCTGTGTGAATAATTTTGCAAAAGTAAAAAGTATAAAGTGAAAAGTAAAAAGTATAAAGTAAAAAATAAAAAAGTACGTCTGTGTGAACCGGGCTTTATGCTAAGCATGCATTTTGAATCGTCTTTTAAGGGGGCGCTCCGGGAATCAGGAGTTGCCTCAAAAGTCAGCAACAAGTTGATAAAACTAAAATATTACTAAATAAGTAATTAGTATGGTATGAAAGAACCCTTGTGTAAAAATTTTAAATCACGTGATAATGTCACGTGAGTGCCAGAGCACTGCGAGTGAGTGAATTTTCGGCAAGCGATAACTAATAGCATGTTTGTCTTAAAATCATGATTCAAATATCAAAGTGTAGCCCTGGCGCTCCTCTAGTTGAACATTATTTTTGCTTTGAATATTTAGTGCGAATTTTTTAAAATTGCAATTTTTGTATTTTTGAGGTTGGTCTCTCAGCACTAAAAGCAGTGGTATCATGGTCTAGAACATTATTTTAAAAAAATACAAGAATGTTCAACTGCGCACAATAATAGGCTATCTTCATACCAAATGTGAGTCAAATCGAATGCCGAAAATAACCGTGAGCACTGCTCAGTATAATTTTTTTGAGCTAACAACTTTGCGTGGCGTTGCTCTATTGCGCTGAAACTTTGCAGAATTTTGGGGACCCAAGAGCCTAGTAAAAAACAGTTTAGGTAGCTAAGCAGTATTACACAGTTTTTTAGATAATGTTAAAAATGTACCAAATCGAACACAGTTTTTGGTAAAAGCCGGTTTGGGGGCAAGAATGGACGTAAAAATTAATCTTGCCTTTCAAACATTTTTCGACTACTATTTTATGTCTATAATGTGAACTGATGAATTTTGAATAAATTTTTGCTAAATGTTCACCCATTTGGCAGTTTGCCAGTAAAAACTATAAAATTTGGCAATTTTCCAAATATTTTGATATTGGTATCAAATGAAAGCCCACATCATTCTGAGTAACTTTGCTTCTTGACACAGGTCCGAATTCGTTAGCTGAAAAAAGTTATGGCCCAATACCTTGATTCCCGGAGCGCCCCCTTAAGTTCAACAGCAATGACAGGGTATTCGTGTTCCGTTACGTCCGACTAAAATTTAGCAGCTGACTTTGCTGCGTCTGTTATTCCGCTAAGTATTATGTCATTCGTCGGACAGCCATAAGTAGAATACGTTTAGTACTCTAATAAACTGATACGGGTCTTTTCCGTTATATCCCCCCTAGTCAGGAATTTGGATTTTACTGAGCCGACTCTTATAAGTTTTGTACTAATGGACTCGTCTTGACCTCAGGACTTCGAAAATGTAAATAAATTTAAAATTTTTAAAAAATTAAAAATTTTAATTTTTGTTTAAAATGCTAATTTGTTTATCTCCTGAGTTGCGGAAAGTACTCTGGAAACAAATTTTCCGGTTTTGATAGCTAAAATTTTTTAGAACTGTCAAAAATTTGAATTTGAATTTTTGTGAAATTTATATTTTTCAGTCAAGAAGAGGTAGGACTCCACTGACGCAAAAAATATGCAAATCGGCTCAGTAAATTCCGAATTCCAACACGGAGAAGACCCACCTAATTCTACCATTTTTGGTACAAAAACAAAAACAATGACCACAAATTTCAGTCAGTCTGATAGGATCAGGAAGGTTTAATCTGGGGAGAAGTGTACCGACTGTCTTCGTACTCTTCTTTGGTTAACTTGAAGCCTTTTCAAAAAAAAATTAAAAATTGAAATTTTTTTTATGAAAGCGACATTAAAATTCAGTTGCAGCCTTGAAGATTAATAATAGTAAAAACTAGATTGCAGCGTGAATTTTTTAATCCAAAATCGTTTTCATAAAATAGATTAAACGTGTGCTTTAACATACGCGCTGGCTGGCACTCAGCTTGACAAGTTTTAATCCTGATTTTATGAAAACGTGATTAAACACTTTTAATATTTTTAATATCGCTGTTTAATTTTAATCTTATTATAAAAAGGCCCTTAGAAAACCCCTTTCCCAAGTCCGACGAAAAACGAAAAATTATTTTTTTGTAAAATTTTCGCCACGATTTAGTTTTAAACATTACATATAATAAATTTGAAAAAATAGTCATGCATGATAGTCCATATTATTGCTAAAATTTTTGTTACACCCTTGTACCCTGGCTCTAATATTATATACTAGCCCTTGTATCAAGATCAGTTATCGGAGGGGGGTGCGGGACCCCCCAGGCTCTCTCGTGCCAAACTGCGATTAAAATGGATATTAAAATGGTTCATCTTTAGTTGGACAGTTATCCTGATCCCACTATCTGGTCGACGTGACAGTGACCATTTCCGCTTTAAGTTACGATTGCATTGTTGTTTTGTACGTCAAAGCAGTAGCTATGCTTAAAGTATTTTAGGAAATGAAAAAACTAATCAAAATATACTTCAGGCAATTTTGCTGCCAATCTAAAAATAGCTGACCACGTGCTTGCTTTAAAAAAAACTGTTGAAATCGGTTACTGAAGTCGGGCAAAAAATAGATGCGCCACTTACTTATTTCAGTGGCATGACTTCTGCGACTACTTGCTGTACATAGTCAAACATCGTCATACTTGCTGTGGTAGTCAAAATCTATTCTTTTCGTAACAAAATCACAAGTTTCGTTTTCTCAAGTGGTGCAACTATTTTTTGTCAGACTTTAGTATATACTATCACGACCACCTCAAACCATAACAAATTCAGCCTAAACTAATCTACATGCAGTCTTGAATATTACAGTACTGCTTCAATACAAAACATTACAATGCTAATTCATTCATGATGCTGAGATGTAAGCTTGGCGTTCGTGTGCAACACAAAGACTAACAGGTCACAGAGCAACTAAAGCACTACACCACAACAACACAGCGAGCAGACGACAAATTGCAAGCTGGAGCGTGCCCACGCACCTTTGCAGAGCTGCTGCTGAATCCAAAACTGAGATTCTCATAATATTCCAGAGATCATCATTTTTCGAGCATCTTCCGAAATTAGTATGGCCGAAATTGGTTTGTAATTTGGCAAAATCCAAGAAAATGTCGCATCAATATAATTATGCGCGAAACAGGCTTAAAATGGCGTAAAATGTTAGAGATAGAACGAAAATGGATAAAAATGACTGGAAAACGACTATTACGTCAATTATCGCACTAATTAATGGCAATGACTAAAAATTCATCCAACACACGTGATAATGTACAGAAATAATATGTACATAAGAGATTAAGTAGAAATAGAGAATGGATTGCATTTTCTTGTATTACGCATTCTGTATCCTGTATGAGCCCAGAGTCAATTAAATAATTAAATATTTAATGTCCTAAAATGCGTCTCAGTTAGACTAGAGGCAAATTAAGAGCCATGTTAGATTGCGTCTGATCACGAAGAAAGAATCAATAGTGTTCAATAAGTTATGGCACGTAAGAATTCACGCTGTCAATATATAGTTATACAAACAAAGGCCAAGAGGTCAGTTTGGGTTTGGGTCAGCACGAGTAGTGTCTGGAGCCGGCGCGGTTTCGATTTCCCCCCGTGCCGTACAGGCGCCAGTCCCAGTGTCGACTGAAGCGCGACGCCACTGAGCTGAGGCGATAGAGACGATGCTGACTTAGCAACAGCTCCTGCAAGCCAGTCACAGACAAACTACAATTCCACCTATATTCGACACACTACACATTTATACGTACACACAGTGTTTTTTCGCCAAAAATTTTACGTCGTCTGACGCACATACCCAAAATCTCAGCCAAAAAAAAGTCACGGGACGCACATGGCCAAAAAAGTGCGAAATTTCAGAAAAAAAGTGCGGCGTTTCGCACTTTTTGACGCAAAAAAAACACTGCGTACACAGCCATACATGTAAGAGGGGGCATTGGTGGGAGCCCCTAAGTTTGCCCCCCACCCAAAATCGAGGATCCGGAGGACGGGTCCCAGAAATGAGAGCAAAGTGGGTAAAAATGGCACTTTTTTTCAAAAATTTCGCAAAATTTACTGTATTTTTGGTCGATGAGAGAAATGCCCCCAAGATTCAGCCAAAGAGGCCATCCAAAATACTAAACCCGTTACATGTATGTACACAGCTATCAACTCGAAAACGGAATTTACATAGGTTTTAATAGTAGGTTAGTTTAGTAGACTGTGTATAAAGCCAGGTTGTTATTAGTCCGTAAGAGTCGACCAAAACTTGCTGGACCTTGAGACAAAGCGAAACATGTGAGAGACTAATTACAGGCATCAAGCGTAAAGATAGTATTCGCATAAATGACGCACAGGCTTCGTGATTTGTCTCAGAGATCAGAAAGTTTTGGTCAAACTCAAGTTCTTCACAGCAAAGTTTTCACGTCTAATATCTAATGGATGACTTTCAAAGTTCAAAAAGTCTGTGTCTAACTAAACTGGCATATAGACAAGCGCTTACACAAAACACAGACTTGTATGAGGCCAAGCTACGAAAATTTCGAGTCAAAGTTTTTCGGGTTATATCATTTAAAAAAACGAACACAGTTATTTTATGAAAAGATCATGAAAATTATAAAACACCTGACCAATTGGCAGCCCTGGCCAGATCTGATTGAAATCCTTTTCATTTTCGCGTTCTGCACTTGTTTTCAACTTTAAGCGAGCTGCTTCAGAACATACATGTAGTTGGGGGAAGGGGAGAATTCCCTTCGAAAGTAGGACCCAGTGGAGAGAGGGGGATCCCGCCAGGGGCAAAAGGAGAGGAGAGGGTCCCGGGTGAAGCCTCTCTGATGAATGTATTTTATCACTCGGTATTCAAAAATGGTCATTTTTGATCAAATTTATGCGATTTTTGCCT
Organism: Trissonchulus sp. WLG1_4; assembly: GCA_030248245.1. Lineage (NCBI taxonomy): Eukaryota > Metazoa > Nematoda > Enoplea > Enoplida > Ironidae > Trissonchulus > Trissonchulus sp. WLG1_4. The sequence goes on along the minus strand of JASANF010007098.1, from coordinate 18,806 downwards.
AAACTTTAACCAAAAACTGTCAAAAGGGGAGTCCCACCAAGGGGGGGTACCACAATTTTTGTGCTGTTACATGTATGCTGCAGAACATTCAATTACATGGACGCAAGCGGTCAAAAATACAATATTTTTCTGCAAAATATTTGCAGTAAAAGGGCAGTATATTTGCAATAAGAAAAGCTTAATGACAATGTTGGATATGTCACATAACCAACCGCAGACCGCGTTAACAGAACTACATACACAGAGCAACTATATACACGTAAATAATAAGTAGGGAAGCTATTACAATAATAAGTAAACCATTTTTTAGGAGAAAAACTAATAAGGACATAACCGCACATTCTAAGAACACCAAAACCGTCAAAGCCAAAGTTTGATCAAAAAATGCTGAACTCGGAGGCGTGATTTTTCGCACATTTGCGCTCGGATTTTCAGCAAATTGAATGATTATTCACGTTTGTCAAAATCAGCGCACACCTCCTGTCACCTCAGTGTTTCATTTTTGATCAGACTTTCAGATAACCAGTAGCCACTCCAAAACGGACAAAATGTGTACCAAGCTCCCAACCCCAGAGAAGAAACCAATCCTTTGCAGATATTAATTCAAAAACAAAATCAAAAAAACAAAAAAAAACACTGAAAATCACGCATTACCTGTACCTGATAGGATTTTTCGGAAAATCCCGAAAACCATCCTAAAAGCACGTGAGCGAGAAAGACTGTCACTGAAATAGCCAACCCCAACAGCATCACAAAACTGCGGTATGCGAATTTGCGATCTGCAAAAAACATAGAAAATAAAATAATAAGCCAAAAAATGCAAAACCTGAGTGACATTCGAATATTCGTCTATGGTATTCACAAATTAAGATTAACTTAAGTATGAGCTTGAGCTAAACTCCAGTTAAGGTGGTAGTGTCGCCAAAGCAGTTTTGCTCATAGGCTGCAAAATGAGGACTTTTTGCTTTGAAATTGTACGTTCACTGAGAAACTAGTGAAATGCCATATGGTGTCAAATAAATACTGCCAGACGCTAGACTACCAATATCTACCAATATTTTTAACCAATCACCATTTGTTAGCCAGACATCACACAATAGAGACATAAAAGTTCAAAAAATCAAGCCAGATATCAGATTGGCCAGCTTGTGAAGTACATGTAATGTTTTGACGCACAATTTTTTGCCACAAATAAGAAAAATGAAAAATGAAGGTTCGTTTTTCTTTTGATTTCAAAATAAGTGTCTAAATTTTTCAGAATTTATCATTATTGCTGTGAGTACTTTACAGGTTACGCACAGTTTCACAGTTCCAACAGCCATTACTCCACAACCACTCAAGCAATTTGCACTAAATTTTGGTGTGCATAAACTAGAGTCTATGTGTATTTACTTTGTGTAAAGAATCTAAACAAAAAGTTTTTTAATTGTGACGAAATTATCGAATGTGAATAGGTTTTCAAAACGTCATTTTTCCGACTTTGGGACTTCACTGCTAACTGTATGCTGCATCAATCTTTCTGAAACTTGGCAAAAATATTTGCCGTACCACATATTTTTAGAATATATAAAGAACAGTGTCTTGTCTTTCACTGAAAAAGTTTTACAGTCGCGCAAAATCGACTGCTTTCGCGACACTACCCCCTTAAATCGAATTAATCAAATCCCAGCTAAGCCTGAGTGTTCATCGATATTGAAAGCGCGATTTCATTTTTTTTAACTGCAAGATTTTTAACTGCAGCGCACTTATGCGTAACTCGAGTACTCTGGGCAAGCAATTTGCATTGAAATCACAAAAACCTTGAAGTTGAATACGCAACTACAACCTTAAACCTATCCTAAGTATATATCCTATCCCTATCTCAAGGAATACCCGATCATTAGACTAAATCGATTTAAGCTAATCGTCAGTTACACCTGGTGCATTGCACCCTTAATCATCAAGAGTAGTCCATAGTAGACAAAGACAGACCAGCCCGTATGAATATGAAGAAGAACAGGACGAGCATCATGAGCATGAGGGCGCCGAAGACCATGCTCACGGCGGAGCGGTGCACTGACTTGCTGATGCGGCTGGGGGCGTAGGCAAAGAACAGATTGTACTTGTCCACGAAATACTTTATCACAAAATACGTCAAACCTGAAACAACATTAAGCACAGCAAATCAGGGATAGACTTTTCCAAACAATAGGGGTGCATTTCACAAAGGTGGTTTAACTAAACCATGGTTTTACGTACGTTTTTATATGATTTGCACATAATTTCGTTACGAAATATAGCCTGATTCGTTACGAATTTCCTAGATTTTCTTAAACCATGGTTTTAGGTTAGCTAATGTTAGCTTATGTTAGCTTATGTTAATCACATTATCACCATCTGCTGGCGTACAGAAGTCTATCCGGGTGACTGGTGCAAAGCTATTCTAACCGTACTGCACAAAAAAGGGGACAAGTCTATATGCGACAACTTCCGTGGCATATCCCTTCTCTCGATCCCCGGAAAAGTCTTCGCTCTCATTCTTTTGCGAAGAATACGACAAAGAATTGAAGCGAATCTCTCAGAACCGCAATGCGCATTCCGGAAAGGACGAAGCACCTCTGACCAGCTGTTTGTCCTTGGCCGATTATCTGAGAAACACTGGAGGAAGAACATCCCCCTATATACAGTATTCGTGGACCTAAAGAAGGCATACGACAGCGTCGACCGTCATACCCTGTGGAGAATACTTCCAAATTTTGGCATCCAAGGCAAGCTGAGCAGGCTAATCTGTGCCCTCCACAACGACACCACCTGTGCGACCAAGGTATATGGAGAGCTATCAGAATGGTTCAGAATCCGCACCGGCGTCCGCTAGGGATGCGTACTGGCCCCGTTCTTATTCAACTGCTACATCGATGTCGCGGTTAAGAACCTGTTAAACCAAGCTAATGTAGGCGCCTCCATATGTTTTCGACATGGCAGCCGTTTTCTTCCAGACGGTAAAAAACGCAAAAGTGAACAGTCATACATGGAGACCGTCACCGCCCTACTGTACGCCGATGACGCCGCCCTTGTCGCTACATCCCCAGCAGACATACATCGGATTGTGAATTGTTTTGCTGAAGCATGTGTGGCTCTGGGTCTGGAAGTAAGCTGTCCAAAGTCAAAGGTCCTATGTCTCTCAAATACACCCAACAACCCAAACTGCCAAGTGAACGGAGAACAGATTCAAATGGTAAACAACTTCAAATATCTTGGTTGCATGTTCTCACAAGACGGGCCGCTCAACGACGAAATCAGTAACCGAATAAGAGTGGTTAATGCGGCCTTTAGCAAACTATCGAATATCTGGAACAACCACGACTTACAGCTTCATGTCAAAATGAACATGCTAAAATCCTCTGTTCTGTCGGTACTGCTCTACGGCTGCGAATCATGGGCTCCACGGGCTGCTGATATTAACAGACTAGAGGTCTTCCAAAACAACTGCATGCGGAGCATTCTGGGGATCTCACTCCGGGACCATTTTCCAACAATATCACTCAGAAATATCTGTGGGTTGCCTCTCATAAAAGACCATCTAGCCAAGTCACGACTTCGTTGGCTGGGACATGTCGCCAGGCTCTGTGACGGCAGGGTCCCAAAGCGTATGCTTTTCGGGTGGATTCCGGACTGTCCGGGAACCGCTAACAGACCCGGAAGGCCCAGAAAGGAATGGCCGGAGGTGATCCTCGGCGATTTACGCCAGCTGTCACTACGAGACTGGTACCGAGCGGCACAAGACCGACCAACCTGGAGAAGGAAGATCCAAGGATCGGCGGCTTTCATGGACGGAAACCGTCTGGGCCCATAAGTCAGTAAGTCAAGTCTAATGTTAAGCGTGCATGTTAAATCCGTTTAGTCCAGTGGTAGTTTTGGAATAAGGTCAGACTAAAATTAAGTCGCTGACTTATTTTAACTCGCTTAGTCCGTTTAACCCGATTTGCCATTCCAAAACCTCGGACTAAAATTAGTCCAGCCCGTTTAATCCGGTAAAGGAATTGACCTTAGAATATTAATGCAACAATTATTCGTACTGTAAAAAATAAACAGGCTTACCAAATACGACCATGAGCGGACATATAAGACTGTAGACCATGACCACTGCAAAAATGGCCATAATCCAGGCATAGTTCACTCCGAAGGGAAAGTCATATAAGGAGGCCTGAAAAAGGTAAAACTACTAGAGCTGTATATTCTACTAAACTTACGGATGATTCACACTTACAGCCGTATGTCCGTCCAGACGACAAAATTACAAATAACGCCATCAGCCATGCAGCCTTATGAATTGTTTACTAATTACTAATTACTAATTGTGCCGGCGAAAAAGCAGACACGGCTGTATGACAACAATTATGACAACCGACTGGTGTAAACTCCAACATTGAATACAAAATGCTGAGACGTAGAGATAAATTAATTCATTTTGTAAAATACAGTATCGGCTAAATACTAAATTCAATCAACGTAAAACAACACTAGTCAGTCACTCATTTCTCCAAAACAATCTATGATAATTTTGCCCAATATTTTGCGTACGTAATTGGAATAAAAATCTTGATAGTGAATACACTATGAAAAGATGAACATAATATAATATGGTGAGCAAGGGTAGACTGCATCTAAATTGAATAGTATGCTGCTAAATACCGGTTGCGGAACCAGCAAGCATATAGTCTGACCAAAAAATGCTGAAAACACAACGAAATATGTGATTTCATTGAGAAAATATCATTTTCAGAGATCAAGAGTAACGCAGTGCACCAGCATTTTAGCAGCTGCTATAATCACGCCATCTGTTTCCTTTCAGTGTTCAATATTTTTTGATCAGGCTTTAGTTCTGAAGCATTCAAAACCCAACAAGCCAGCTTAATATCATACCCATTTGACATAATTTATTTCATATTTTGATCGAATGGTTATCAGCAAGAGTACATAGTAGAGCAGCTGAGCCACCCGTAAAAGCTCGGCCCCAGTGCCCAGGAATGCCGAACCCGTCACATAGTTGATGAAAAATGCACCATTGTCGGGCAGAAAAATGCAACTGCAACAAATTTAACGAGACTCAGCGTGTTAATCATACCAAAATCACAATTATTTATTAATTTATTACTGTTATTTTATTATAAATTATTTATTTTATTTATCACTGGAATCAAGGTTTGCTGTTATTACTACATCAAAGAACAATAGAGTAAGTGGTAAAAATAGTGGGTGGATTTCACAAAGGTGGTTTAACTAAACCATGATTTTACGTACGTTTTTATATGATTTGCACATAATTTCATTACAAAATAACACCTGATTCGTTACGAATTTCGTCGATTTTTTAAAACCATGGTTTTGCGCAGTTGAAATTTAAAACCTGCAGCACAGCAGGGCCCCGTTTCAATAAACTCACAGGCCCACAATTGTGAGATTTGTTAGTGCTAAATCAGGTGATTCGTAATGAATACACGTAGAATTTCATTACGAATCACCTGATTTTGCAACCAAATTTGCTACAATTGTGCGCCTGTGAGTTTATTGAAACAGGCCCCAGGTCTCTGTTTCGTTGAAATTTCAGCTAAGCTAAAACCATGGTTTAAGAAAATCTAGGAAATTCGTAACAAATCAGGCTATATTTCGTAACGAAATTATGTGCAAATCATATAAAAACGTACGTAAAACCATGGTTTAGTTAAACAACCTTTGTGAAATCCACCCAATATGTTTAACCCTCACGTTTAACATTGCTGAAATTCTGGCCCAACTAAGAATAAAGGTTCACAATTAGTGCGGAATGATAACATATGCTAAACATGTCTTGTAAATAGATATCTGTAAATCCAAAAGTCGCCAGGGAAGTGTAGTGTGGTGTAGGGTTAGAACTGAAAATAAGGTACACTATATTAGGCTAGTCAATGTGTGTCTTCATCTGTAAAACAATGGCAGTGCAGCTGCTAGTAGGATGTGTACGTACTTTTGCCGTCTGCTCAAAGGCGGAAAATATGAATCGGCCGTTATAAATAAAAACTCGAGATAAACGAACTCACTTCCATCTCACGGAGTAATTTCCTTTTTCCATAAAAATGTACTGCATGAAATCTTGTCCACTGAAAAAGCAAAACAGAATTGCATGCCAATTCATAATGTAACCCACCCAAACGATTACAGAATCTAATAATGAACAAACAGTGTGTTCAACTAAGCATACCATACAAAGCCAATATAGTCTTCAGCAATTTTTAAACACTGCTTAATGCTCATAAGTATCATTATATGTCAATAGATCGAGCTGCATTAAATTTAGAAAATAGTGTCACTGAGTAATACCAAAATTTTAACTTCGCTAAATGAATAATAATAACACAATAACACAGCAAATGATTGGAGTTAGTCTGCTGAAATTTGATAGATTGTTATTACGAAATTAAATACAGTTTTTAACTGAATAAAATTTAAAAAGTTCTTATCCAATAAATCAGAATTTGGCTAACGTACTTCATTAAGCAAAAGCAATATAATTATAAAACTCATTTTAAACCAAAAAATTAAATTTAGACATTACCTCATCAGACCGAGAGAGGGCAAAATTAACACCATAAATAGCAACAAAACATAAGTTTTGCGCATCACAGCCAAATTTTCACCAGACCTAAAATAATACATACAATAATTTATAAGGAACAAAAGGTGTATATTATGCATAAATTAGAGAGGGGGATAGGGTCTTCGTAGTTCGTAACGTAACGCTGTTATATTCTCTTGAAACACTCGGCAGCTAACATACAAGTTTTGTACGGCGCAAAAACTCAACAATGGAATGCAGAATGACAATGTAAGGCACTAAAGACCGGTTGTCACGAGGCAACGCGATATCCAGGCAATCTGCAAGCAACGCGCATCGGTTGGAAATTGCTTGCAAAAATACGGTCACACGAGGCAATTTTCAAGCAACCGATCATCAGGCTACCAGCGGGCGACAGCCAATCAAAGTTGAGCCCGCCTAAATTTCAAACTGGCGGTTGTTTTTGTGCTAAATGGTAGAATTGATTGGCTTGGTATTTTTTAGTGTGTATTTATGTATGTCTTGACCGTCAACAGAACGTCTGAGATTGAAAAAATGGGCCAAAAATTGGCCCGAGAGGACAATCCGCACAATATTTGATGCTGAATGTCTGTAAATTTGAGTCAACCCTTATTTGTTTTCCTCAGTCCTACTTATTGTATAGTAGGTGTAGTATAGCAGCACAATCCAAGGAACAGAAATCTCTTTAAAGCGCAGCTGAAAAACCATAACTATGTAGTTTTTACGGAACCGTGGGAAAACAAGCTCTAGCGGGAATGCTAACATCTGATTAGCTGTTGCCTGCACGTTGCCTGAAAAAGTCGCGCACGTCGCGACTGAAAAATGTTGGTTGCCTGGAAATCGCCTGCACGTTCACACGAGGCAATTTTCAAGCAACGCGCGTTGCTTGCGCGTTGCCTGGTAGTTGGTTGCTTGAAAATCACCTGCAAATTGCTTCGTGTGAACCGGCCTTATACGCAGTCTGGACTTCGATTAAGACGGGGGAAATGGAAACTACTTGGCGGGGAAAGCAACACAAGTGGAAACCCTCTGCTTCGCCCCATAAAAGATCCAATCACAAAACTAGGGCTTTTAGATAGCCTGGTCCTAATGGCCTACGTTAAAAGAATACGTTTTTTGTTTGCTTTTGCTTCTTGCTTCGTCACCATAAAAATGAGAAAAACATATAAATTAACCTGGTCCAGCTAAAAGAATACGTCACGTTATTTATAATACTGATACGTATTACGCACTTTATGGCTAACCAAAAGCTATAATAAGACCTATAACCACAGTAACTGCATAACAAAGGAGAAAAACATATAAATTAACCTGGTCCAATGCACTTCACTGTAGTATTCCCCGTAATAAATAATAACTGGCAAAAGAGATGCAAACACCAACAACAGGAGGACGGGAAGGGCTTGGGCAATCAGAGGATTCTGAAAATTAAAAAAAAACATCTATAACTGAGATAAAAAAGTGCACAGCTAAAGTTACGGCTGTAACTAGGCATATGTATCCTGTGTACAGCCGGCACACTAGGGACAACATCACTATTAAGCTTTAAATTAAGTAGAAAGAAATCGTTTTCCCTAGAAGTATCTAATCGTGACTTTGGTGCGCACCTCCCTCCTCCCGCCCCCACACCATATTTCGGTCATTTCTGCTCCTTTCGATGGGGGGGGGGAGGTGCCCACTCATCATCAAGTTTTGTCTGAAAACATGCCAAGTATGACCAATAAGTAAATGTAGCACGCAGACTCCTAAAAATAGTTGACAGTTGACACGATTCTTTTTGTTGGTCTCCATGGAGATTACTTGAATCGTCGCCTATTCTTATGTCTTAGATTAGTGAATTAGACGGTTAGTCCTTAGGCTCGATTCATACTTACAGCCGTATGTCCGTTCAGCCTGCAGATTGACGTCACTAGCAGCCTAGTGCAGTGGAACAAACAGCCAGCGCATGTGATGTCGTTATTTCGTCATATTGTCGGCAGAAAGGACATACGGCTGTAAGTATGAATCGAGCCTTACTCCAATCTCAACGCCAGTTTACCGGGTTGCTGTCCAGCGAAGGCGCATGCATTTGTCGACCCAGCTTGAACCACAGCGTCATGATCATGGAAGGGGTGGTGAGGAAAAAGAGCAACAGGAACAGAGCCACGTTCAGGGTGACAACGCGGGCCAGACGCCAGGGAACGGACAGATGGCCCCAGTAGATGTCGTCGGGCTCGGGGGCCAGGCGAATGTGCCAGTAGCTGACTTGCAGCTGATTGTTCAGCGTGGTCCAGGGCGCGCGGGCAGGGTAGAAGAACCAGCCGCACAGCCAGGGACGACGGAAATCCTTGCGGACTCTGAAAAAAGGCCTTATTTCTTTACCGGATTAAAGGGTTAATTTTAATCGCACTAAACTGTTTAAAAATTACGCTAAAAAATGCCGGTCTAAAACCTCCGGAATAAACGGACATAAATCTTAGCGCGCTGCTTTTTAGTCAGACTAAACGGGTTTAGCAACGCATGCTATTGTTAAACGTGCATGTTAAATCCGTTCAGTCCAGTAGTAATAGGCAAGTACGCTTACAAGTCTCACCAATTATAGGTTGATACATGCTGCAAGTTGTACAAAGAATAGATACGGATATGTACATGGGGGGTATGGGGGCGCCCCCCCCCCCCCCCCCCCCCAGATATGAGTCCGGGACAAGCCCCCCCTCCTTGATGCTAAAAGAAAGGTCGCCGAACACACAAAAATTGCCCTAGATCGCTGTAAAATGCTTCAAAAATGAGCAAAAGCGAAAAAGCTTCTAAAAATAGCCAAATTTTGCCGAAAATTTCCCCTTTTTTGACAAAATGTTCAAATTTTTGCGTTTTTTGTGAGCTCAAGCCCCCGAAAAGTCGGGACAAGCTCCCCCCCTAAAATTTCTAAAATTCTGGGACAAGCCACCAGACCGAGACCCCATGTACATGTGATGATACAGATAGACTCCATAATGAATTTAATGGAAACAGTACACGGAGGGGCTTTGCAGCCATCTTATGATTCATCTGGACAGTTGGTAGAAATGGAAAAATGGCTTTTGGTAGCTTTACTGTAAAACTATGTCGCTTGTGCATTTGTTGCCAAACATAGGCAGCATTGTTTGAGATAATTTTTGAAATAATAAGGCCCAACACCAAGCCAAAAGCAAAGCAAAATACATACAAAACGTTGCACAAGAGCATTCTGAAGTGTTCATATACAAATTACTTCGCAAAATGGGCTTTATACTGATATTAATATTCAGTAATTCGACTTTTTTCAACGTTACAAATAATTTCATTTTTCTCAGCAAAAGCTTTCAGATATTTTTATATCATAATATATATTTTCACAAAATTGTGTCTGATGCGGGCACTAGGCATGCAATTACAGTTTGTAAAAAAATAAGCAGTTTTTGTACAGCAGTGTATGTAAAGTGTAAATAAACATGAACAAATTACAGGCTTGACAGGAGCCAGGAACCTCTTGTTTTTCCTGCTTCAAAGCAAAAGAACAGGAACAAACTTCCAATTACAGACAAGCTTAATGTCAGAAAGAAACCTCCCATGCTCATTATCTCAAGGTCACTACGAATAAAGTAAACAACCATCAAACCAATAAGTTGTACTTGCAACAAACTTGAAATAATTCCGTAGGTTTTAACAGTTTTTATACAACTGTTGTCTTTATCTATCAGGGTTGGCGCCATAGCGCCAAACCCTAGAATATTACATTTATAGTGAGTGACTAAATCCGGCGAACTGCAAAAACCTCACTTCACTCGTAAAGCATAAGTTACACCATACATGTAACGGGGTCAAAATTTTGGGGGGGCCTCTCCGGCCCAATTTTGGGGACCATCCCCCCTGGTTGACCAAAAATTCCCTAAAACTAAATTTAGCAAAAAATTTCGCAAAAAAGTGCCATCTTTTTAAAAATTTGCCCAAATTTTGGGGACCCTCCCCCCCGGACCCTCGATTTTGGGCCCCCCCCATCCCCCCTCATACATGTATGAGTTACACTAATTAATTTAAGTCTATAACTACAATAAATTATTTTAAAGTAAAATTAACAAAAAGCAAAGCATCTGACCAACACAAACCCTTACACACAATGATAATTTAGTATTTGCAGGGTTTCATTCATCATTCTCAAATTAGTCAATCAAAGTAAGCTGTCCTCTCCCAAACTCACTGTTGAGCAGTAAGGCTATCTTCAAAAGTGACAAAAGCGACAGGCAGGGGTCGACTGTCCACAATCTGTCGCCTTTCTTCGCATTTCACTCGCCAGATCAGGGCTTCTTTGGCGTAGTAGTCGCGCCCCGAAACTCGCGGGGGTCCGCAACAGCACAGGTGGCCGCACGTGCGCGTTCTAATTTGCGGATCCTCGCCGCTGCGTTCTATTGCTTTGAGAGCCTCTTGAGCTTTTTTCCTGAAACTCATTGACAGGGATTCACAAAAGGTGTGCAACTTCAGACTCGGTCTAAAACGCTCTTTTCCAATGAAACAGAACATTGTAATGTAAATAGTAACATTTATAATATCTGTATTCCATACGATCACGTGCTCAAGTTAGACCGCGTCCAAGTCGAACAAGCTTTGTGGGAAAAATTCATCTGGCCCCTCAATTGTGATACAAAAACAAAGACAATCGAAATTTACTTTTTGAGTAGCGGTAAAAGCTTTCTAGAACCCGGCCTCGTGAATATCCGAACAAGAACCAGCTTTGGTGGAAAAATTATAGCAAAATCGCTTCGGCTAAATTTTTTGCATAAATTCTAGCCTGCCCGTGTAGGACTGATTCAACAAGAAATTGTCACATTTAGCAGGGTAGTTTTCTTGAGGACAAACAGACAAAGGACGGACAAGAACAACGCGACGCGACGCACCATTTCAACGCACAGGACTCCAAATCTTTTATATCATAGGCAAACTGTACATCCACAACCCGAGAATCCGGATAGGCCGTTCTGCAACAAAAAAATGGCAATATCATTCAAATATTATACTGTTTACCGTAAACAGACTGCTTAAGATTAATGCAGTGGAGTGGTGGTACATTTTAAGCGACAATAGTTGTAGCTGTAGGTAGACTAGGGTAACTACTAACTAGGGGATATACTTAGGTGTGTAGAATAGATAAGTCAAATAGTACACGGACGTTACAAAAATATAATCTACTTCTGTGAAATCTAATGTAAGGCATAGATTACGCAGTAAACCCACACAGTTTCACAGCTTATTCAAGTGTTAAGAATTAAGATAGCTTTTTAGCAGACAACCGTTATACAGAAATTATAGGGGACTCAGCTGTCAGAATCTTAAGTCACTGTTATTAAACCACATGCGTGCACGATTTAAGGTGGTAGTTGCGTTTTCGAGGTTTTTGTGATTTCTATGTAAACTTTGCGCCACCAGTACTCAAGTTATAAGTGACGCCTGATCATAAATTTTTGGGACAGTACTGTAAAGGTCAAAATCCCCAGGCATGTCTCTCACTTTTTTGAAATTTCACCTGTGGACGTTTTTAGAGGGTTTTAATTACAAGAAAATATCGTACATTTTCGCTGCGTTTGCTTATCAGCTATTTTCTCAGTAAATTGACTAGTTATTAAAAAAGTGGGGGACATGCCTGGGGATTTTAAACATGTCAAAAACCTTACCAACTTTCAGCCCTAACAGGTAATCGTATGATCCAGAGCTGTGGCGCAAACTTTTTGTAAAAAATTGTAAAATTTTGGAAAGGACCTTTCTTTAGTCGCTTATACTGAAAACAAAATCACAGGTTAAATTTCAATGCATGGCATACATTTAGAAAAGATATTGTTCTATCTAATGCAAAAGACCGCTTGTGATTTGAATTTGTGAACGCTGAGCTATGGCTTTTCAAAAAAACACCTAAAAACGCAATTACCCCCTTAACAGCTAACAATTCCTAGAATGTTAAAAGAACTTTATGCTTGAAAGTTTTGAGCAACAAAGCTTCTGCTAACCTTAAATCTACCCTACCGTCAAGCGTTAAAAAATATAAACCCGTGGCGACGGGAAGCAGAAGCCAAAAAAAATTTACGAAACACATGTCACATCACTTTTTCTTACTCAAAGAATTTTCGTAACAGCTCTGTATCACCCGCACAGTCCTTGGCAATATTGGAGACGAGAATGGTGGATAAAGAAGGCTGAAAAACAACAAACAACGCAATAAACACTGTGGAAATGTTAAAAAATTAAGATTAATTAATAAACACGAAAAAAACACAAATAAACTATAATTGATTAATTAATAAACAGTAACTCCTCTTCATACATGTAACGGGGTCAAAATTTGGGGGGCTCTCCGGTCAAATTATGGGGACCCTCCCCTCCCCTAGATCGACCAAAAATACCCTAAATTTTGCAGAATTTTCTAAAAATTTGGCCGAAAAGTACCATTTTTTCTAAATTTTGGGGACCCTCCCACCCGCTCCCGGGTCCTCGATTTTGGGGGGTCCCCCCCACCCCCCCCTCATATATGTATGCTCCTCTTCCTTTTAGAAACATGCTGTAAATATTATACTGCAGACTTATTATAGGAAAATTCAGCTGCTGTACTAGTTTAATCCCCTTAAACCAAGTTAGTGAGCAGCAGCTAAGAAAATAGCAATTTTTTCTGACTAGAGGAACCACCCAACTCCCCTCTACTCGATTGCAAGCATAAATACGTATATATGTTCATAATATTACATGCCACGCTTGTTTATGACAACTACATAACTGTATAACTGTATTGTGCATAATAATACATATATATATTTCAAGCTTAATATAGCTAACTATTAGCTAGTTGAATCATAATTCAGCTTAACTTTGAATAATTTAGTACATTATTTAATATGTAAGTCTCCATAACGATGTTATTATCAGAAAACGGTCTTGTCAAAAAATACGCCAGTCTACAGTCGTCAAGTCACGGCATACAGTTTGCTATCTCGCTCAGACTTATTAATATTTGTCAGTTAACTTACGTAAATAAAATATCATGTATATATCGTCCTAGGCCTAAAAAATGCTCCCTACCTTGTACGTATATAAATCAGCACTTATAATATATGCCTCTTAACACCTACTTCGAAAGTAGAAGGAATACGTGTCTAAAAATAGCAAACCTCAATTCTCCAAACATTTTTTGAAAGATTTCTTAAGCTTCCGCTGCCACCCACTGCCTAGACTCATAGCTAGTGCCAGTCTTAAAAGTTTATACGCAATAAAGAAACTTAGGTTCGTTCTGAAACTGGGCTTATACTGCTGAGGAGACTTTTTTATGAGCCAAGGAGACGGAAAAGTATTTCAGTCTGTTGAACACCCCAGACCACTATTCACTGACGCGCCTTAAAAAGGCTCACATAAATTCCACAATCCAGCGGCAGGCTACCAATTAAGAGAGTCAACATGGTGTTAGATTATAGTACAGCGCACACTCTAGGTATGTGATTTTCATCTGCTTCAATAGAGACATAATAGGATGTATGACTATTATGTACAAGTAAAAAGGGGTTTTTAAAAGTCACACAATATAGTTAGGGGCGATTGTATTCTGTCTGAAGTGTGGTAAAAGTAGTGCTAATTACGTAGTCGCCGTACGTTTACTTTACACAGCATAAACAAATTTAGCGCGACTGTTATAATAACAAAGATAGCTAATAAAGTTAGCTTTCACTTCATCTTCCACTATAAAAATGTATACGTATTACATACATAATTCAACTATAAGCTGCATATTAACACCGTTCAGTATTCATCTTGTACTTATAATGCCAGGATACCTTCTGTTTGGCCAATCACCTTCAGTTTCATTAATTCACAAATACAAACGTTATCATCAATGAAAATCTAGACACTCAGAACTCAGAAGCAGATCTATGTTGCTACAAGTCTTAACAATTGTAACAACTGGCATATTGTGCAAAATCAAGTGATTCGTTACTAATTGTCATATAATATTAAATATTTATAAGCCGGCATAATTGCAGACATTTAATGAGCAATAAAAATTAAGCATACCGTATCTTCTTTTAGCTCCTTGAGATTTTGAGTGAAATAGCGCATAAAATATACAGCAATTCCCAAATAAAAGAAAGCTAGGAAACAATGCAGCCAGAGTAGATCACTCCTGAAATAAGTTACATTACAAATTAATTAAAAAATGTATTATGTACATTAACAATAGTTATTTGAAACTATTCATAAAAATATACTTTTTTGACTTGAAACTCGAATGAAATAATATAAGCCAAATTCAAAAATAACTCTGCCCTACTCGTGTACTTTGCAATACTGTAATATGCTATGCCTATGGCATTAGTGTATGCTGACAAGAATTGATACGAAACTATTAAATCAGGAATCACAATTAAAAACTATTAATACTAACAAAATGAAAATGTAACTCACTCGGCTGCGAGGTTATTTATTGTAGAATGTGCAAATTCCTGCTGCGAACCAGCTGAAATAGAATAATCGAAAATAATTTCAGTAACCAATAGTAACCTACAACATCACACTAACACTGCTGAAACGACTGAAATTCTCAAAAACACCTGAACATCAATATTACAAGTTGTATAATTTGAGCACAAGAATTCGACTGGATATAAGGAAAAACTTCAGTATTAACTGAAGGACAATATTAACCAGTTATTAACTAACTAATAAAGACACATGTTAACAAAACAGCAACAAATTATATATATATATTTGTTGCTGTTTTGTTAACATATATATATATATATATATATATATATATATATATATATATATATATATATATATATATATATATATATATATATATATATATATATATATATATATATATATATATATATATATATATATATAAGTTCTAGGAACGCAGTTTTGTTCAAAACAATATAAGGTTAAGTTGAGTTGCAACTATCATAGCCGCCGTATATAAAGGGTTAAGTGTTAGGTTTTGACTAAGGTTTAAATCCTGCCATTCATAGTTGCACCACCGTCCCCACCCCCCTCCTAGATTCGTCTCTATAATATATATTATCTAGTTGTCTACATAAGAAAAAATGCTTACCATACAATATGTATGAGGGGGAGGGAATGGGGGGACCCCCCTCAAATCGAGGAGCCGGGAAGGAGGGTCCCCAAAATTTGGGCAACATTTAGAAAAAATTGCCTTTTTTGCAAAATTTAGACTATTTTTGGTCAATCAGGGGGGGGGTCCCCAAAATTAGGCCTGAGAGGCCCCGTTACCCCCCAAAAATTTTGACCCCGTTACCATATTGTATGATGCTTACTTTCTTGCCCTTGCAGGTTTACAGGGAGAACAACACAAACTGAGAAAAAGCTGATTATGGCGAGATAAAATATGAGAGTTCGCTGAAAATTGGCGTACTGCACGGCGTCGGGGCCGCACTTCAGCCGCAAATGATTGTCGCTGGAAGTAGAAAATTTTTTAAAATATTAATTAACTAGAAAAAAGTCTGCCGTCATAATATGTGCAGTTTGATACAGCTAATATGATGAAAAAACAGCATTATTTAGCGCGCAACAGATACACATACTCGTCAATCTCAACATGAACCAAACTACATCTAGAAAATTTTATTGAGCTAGATCCAAAACTTGATAATATTTTATTAATCAATCATATTTTGGGACAAGGCCCTTTGTCCACGTAACTATATAGAGTATTGGACTTTTTATTTTTTTTAAGTTGACGCAATGTGATCATAAAGGCTTACTTTAGCTTCCATAAGGCTATCAGCCATGAGCAAAAGCCCTGAAAAGGCAATAAATATTAATTTAAAAACACATAGAAAGTACACAACTATTTTTTACAATAGCATTAAAATTTCAGTAGTAGACGAAAATGAGTTATATTCATCTTGTCATACTAACAACAAACTTATAATAATACAAACAGCACTACCACAAAAGCCTATCAGGCCAACCTTATCTGTATGGGGAAGCTCGTGGTCCAAGACAGAATCCGATCTGTCCTGTCTGGGCCGTCCGGGCGAGCCGGAGCCGGCACTGTTGGGTGGCGACAGAGGGGGGTCTGAGTGGGCTCGTTCGCCGCCCCAGCTGCTGGGTCGCACCAAGGCGCCCGACTCCAGGACCCCCCCTGGGTCGATGGTTTCAGAGATCTGCGTGGAGGGGGGCGGCGCCAAGGCGCCATTGTGCGTGGGGGGCGCCTGGGGACCCACTCGTTTGATGCTCAGATTCATCTCCTGCTGTTCCCGACCATAGAGCAGTCGGTAGATGCTGAAACATAAAGTTCACAAATATGCATACATGTCACGAGGTCCAGCATTTAGGGCTTTTGCTCAGTTTTGAGACCGCCTCGCTACCTGATCACCGTAATGCCCAGAATTTTGCGAAATTTCCAAAAAAATTATATTTTCAGTCATTTTCTATGAGTTGCGGCCCCCTTCCAGACCCTGCACAGCCATCCCCGCTGTTTTTTTAAATGTTTTTTTCCTGGCAGCATATCTTTATAATATATAGTGATTACTGATCATTATTATGAGACGAATGACACAAACGCTTCCTTTCAGGATTCCTTTCACAAATTTTTACACCATTAAATAATAATAATAAAAAATCAAAAAAAGCAAAAAATCAAGATGACATATATATCTATTACCGAAATCGATAGTCAAGAAATATTTTGCCCACCGCAGTTCCACCTATATCGGACAAAAAATACGTGAACTTTGACACTCAATGACTCAAGTATGGACGACAAAATCACATTGCGTAACAATCATAAAAATTTAAAAAAGCAACTTACACGTTATAGCTCCTTTTGATCTCTGGCCTAAAACAAAAAGTTAAAATAAAAAAAATTGAATAAAAATTATTTTGTTAGTTCAACAAACTGTTATTTTATACACACCATAAATAGTAAAAATTTATGCCATAATAGCGCCCAGCCCCCCCCCTCTCTCCTCGGTCAACGGTCAACGGCTAAGGAACAGGCTCCTATAATTTGGCTAAATTTGAAACAAGTCCCCTCATGGACTGAGACCCCAACACCCAGTATATATCGTCATGGTGCTGGTGCATATGCTTACATTCTATATCCGCATCATACATGTAACGGGGTCATAATTTTGGGGGGGCCTCTCGCTCTCCGGCCAAATTTTGGGACCCTCTCCCCCTGATCGACCAAAAACACCCCAAATTTTGTGAGATTTTGTAAAACTTTCCCAAAAAAGTGCGGTTTTTACTAAATTTTGGAGACCCTCCCCCCCCGGCCCCTCGTTTTTTTTGGGGGGGGGGGTACCCACTAACCACCCCATCCCCACCCCCCCCTCATACATGTATGATCCGCATCTAACATCCTGCATACAACCTGCTTGCATTCAATATGTATCTAAAATACTGGTACGGACGTACGGTACGCGAGATAATTTCGGTACGAAATTTCGATAGAAACCCGACGTTTCATTACGAAAAGAACGACTTGCAAGCATCAAGAGTACAACGAGTCACAACAATCACGCCACCTGTTATATCTCAGGGTCCAGCACGTTCTGGTCAGACTTTATAATATATAAAATTCTTTCGCGTTCTGCAGATTCATCCAAAAATTTCTGAGACTAGAGGTGCTAGGTGGGTGTGCTCTCAACTTAGTGCCAAATGCCCAGCAACACTGAGTCCCACTAACTGAGTAAGTATAATATATGTAAGCCATTTCGTACCGAAATTATCTCGCGTAGTTGTTGTCGTTATCGGGGGGGGGGTCATACATATTGGAATGCAAGCAGGTTGTATGCAGGATGTCAGATGCGGATCATACATGTATGAGGGGGGGGGGGGTGGGGATGCGGGGGAGGGGGGGGGCCCCCCCCCGGGGGGGGGAGACGAGGGGCCGGGGAGGTCTCCAAAATTTAGCAAAAACGGGGGGGGGGTGGGAAAATTTTACAAAAATCTCGACAAAATTTTCGGTGTTTTTATGGTAGATCAGGGAAAAAGTCCCGAAAAATTTGGCCGGAGAGCGGGGGGCCCCCCCAAAATTATCAACCCCGTTAGATGTATGGTTCGGAAAATATAGAATGTAAGCATATGCACCAGTAGGATAACGAAAGATACTGCAATCATGAGGTTTGAGTGGGGGAGGGGACTTGCTTTTCAAATTTAGCCAAATTATAGGAGACTGTTCCCTTTCACACATTGACGGTTGACCGAGGAGAGA
>JASANF010007096.1:0-47061 GCA_030248245.1 Trissonchulus sp. WLG1_4 | reverse complement strand
CTTGCTGCATAGTTTTGTTGGCTACGAGATAGTGATCGACTAAAGTATGCTATGGGTCTCTCTTTGCCGTTATAATTTTGACTCAGTGTCGCGCCTATAGCAGTACCACTAGCATCACAAGCGATTATGAACGGCTTTGAGAAGTCGGGGTATGCAAGCACTGGGGCCGTGATAAGTTTGCTTTTCAAATTTGTGAATGCGGTGTCGCAAGCTGTGGTCCAAACAAATGGAATGTTCTTTTTCAATAGCCTGCTTAATGGTGTAGCTATATTAGCGAAATCATGAATGAAACGTCGATAGTAGGAGGAAAGCCCTAAGAAGCGCCTGAGTTCGTCCAGATTTTTCGGAGTCGGAAAGTTCTTTACTGTTTGCGTTTTGGGGATCTGGTTGTATTCCATCCTTAGAAACCACGTGTCCGAGGAAAGATATTGATGATTTTGCAAAATGGCATTTGCGAGCTTTGAGTTTTAAATTGTTACGTCGTAAACGCGAGAATACGTGGTTAAGATCTTGCAAATGTTTTTCAAACGTTGGACTAGCGACGATTATATCGTCCAAATACACACAACAGGTTTTCCAATTTAAACCAGCTAGAACAAATTCCATGAGTCGCTGGAAGGTTGCTGGCGCGTTGGTTAAACCGAAAGGTAAAACATTAAACTCATGGAGACCTGCAAATGAGACAAAAGCGGTTTTTTCCTTTGCTCTCTCGTCGAGCTCTATTTGCCAGTATCCGCTAGCCAGATCGAGAGTTGTAAAGTAACGAGCGTTTCCCAGCTGGTACAGGATATCATCTATTCTAGGTAAAGGAAATACATCCTTTTTTGTGACAGAATTCAGTTTTCGATAGTCTACGCAGAAGCGGTAACTTCCATCCTTTTTTTTCACTAGAACTATGGGGCTCCCCCACGGGGATTTACTATCTCTTACGATATTTTTGGATTTCATATCGTCAATTAGATTTTGTATGGTTTCTCTCTGTGCGAATGGAACCCGGTATGGTTGTTGCTTAATAGGTCTTTCGTTTCCTGTATCAATGTGGTGTTTAACTGTAGGTGCACATCCTAAATCGAGATCATTAGCGGCAAATATGTCAGAGAACGAGCGCAAAAAAGCTGTAAATGACTGTTTTTGAGCGCTAGTCAAATCGGATGCGTCGAGGTTGACATCTTTGAAAGGATCATATTCAGTAAGTATTGCAGAAATTTCGTCAATTTTTTTGTAAGGGAGCAGTTGACCAATGCGTGTGTATGGAAATAACGTAATAGGCGAGTTCAACGGATTCAAGAAACGAACCGGTATGGTACCCGATTCAGGTGTCACCAGAGCGTGTGCAATGCCTATATTGTATCTACAGTTTGTGGTACTTCTTGGTTCAAATAAGTAACTGTTTGTGGGTGCCTCAGTTTTCACTTTAATTACCATTTCAGCTCTCGCCGGAATTGTTAGGTTTTCAGTTAGGTGAATTTGCCACCAATTGTCGGTCATGCGAATAATTTGGTTATCCAGTTGAATTACGCGCGCGTTATAATCTAATTTAATTACACTAAATTTGCGCAAAAAGTCAGTACCGACGATGCAGGGGTGATTGATCTGGTCACAAATGTGGAAAGGGTGTGTGAATTGTTTTTTTCCAATTTGAATTTGAGCGGTCAGAATGCCGAGAAGAAGAAGGGACTGGCCAGTAACAGATAATGCTTTTGCGGGAGATGGTAATGTATTCGGCGAACAAAGTTTGCGATGAACGAGTGAGAGGGTTGCACCAGTATCCAATAAGGCACGGTAAGACATATTATTAAAAACAAGCTTGAAGGTTGTTAGAATTGGATTTGAGTGTGATGTAGAAACTAGGCTAGCCAAATTTGTGTCTTGGTCATAGTTTGGTGGCCATATTTTGAAGGATTCTTCGGTTTTTGGTTCATAAACTTGGTTTTGACTCGCTACTTGTGTGTGCAACATACTCTCGACTAGTTGGTCATCGTTTTTCACCTCAATGCTTGGGCTTGGTGAGTTTGGCGGTTGGGGTATAAAATGTTGTGACTGTTTACAGAGAATATGCCGATAGCGATATACCATATACAAAAGTATGATAAGAACAATAACTCCTCCTAATATTACAACGCCATTCACCAGTGTTTGTATAGGACCTCGTAATAACGGGTCTACAGCAGCACTAATACCTTGGCCAGCTCCTTGTACTGCTTTGCCAATACCAGACCCTAAACCCTCAAAAGCAGTGCTGGCGGCATTAGCAGTTCCCTTAAGCGTATTTGTGAAGCCTTCTGCGATTCCGAGGATAGTGGTTTTAACTACTTTTGGGTCAACGGACATACTTGCTGCATAATTAACAAGTGTTGCCATTTGCTTTTCAAGCCTAATTACGCGTGTTTGGTGAGATCTAATTGTAAATAGTGAAGTATGTAAACCTCCGAGGTTGTCGCGAAATAGCGGTGGTGCTGAAAATGTAAAGGGTTGCCAGTGCCCTTTCCAAGCTACTGAGATTGGTATGTGAGACACGTGAATAGGGCCATCCACTGTACGCCACTCATGCTGTTGCTTAAAGGCGCCCGAGCGATGATGTGTGCAAGGGGTGGTTGGAGATGACAAAATGATGTCTTTCATAGTTGGTGTAAGGAACATATATGTGTTATTATACAAAATTGGTAAATATTCGTAGCATGTGTCATTGATGCGATAATCCCACATAATTTGCTGGGGGGTAATTTGTTTACATGGCCAAATCATCAAAACTTCCCCCGCAAAATTTGCGTGAATATCGGTCCTGTTAAGAAGCACTCTAGCTCCTAAAGTTGGATCTATTTGAAGTAATTGGTGTACTAGTAGTAGTTGGCGGTTAGCTACATTGCAGAGTGCTAGCCATGTTTCACGAAAATTAGCCATTTCATGAGTGGTCATACGTTGAAGAAGATAATTTAGTTTGGCGTTCAGTGGATCGGCAGACATTTGGTGGGTTTGATTTATTTTAGACACAGATTGATTGAGTTCTAGTGCTGCTTTTGTAAATAACGAACTATTTGACTGTTTGTTATTTAGAATACAAATGGCAACATCTTGTTCGGTCATTAGACATGATGGTTTTAGACATTTGTGGATAGGTATATTAGTAATTTTGAACGCGCCTTGGATGTCGTCTATTACTAAATACGGGTGACTTAGGGTTGCAGAGTATTTTCCATGCTCTACATACGGACACGATTCAGTAAAGTTACGCGGATCCCACATAATAGTTTGAACGGCATTGGCACAGCGGCCTGCAGTAACTGAACAACCCCCTAGGCTACCTAGATCACTCATTGTTTGCTTTCCATCGAACGAAATTACTTCTCCGTATTCTAAGATAAAGTTTGTCGTGGTTTTGCAATAGTCACGACAGCACCAGATGTATTCAAGTGTTAGCGTATTGTTAGTGGTGTAGAACCCAGGAGCATGCAAGACAAGCGTTTTGGAGTTGTACGATTTTTCTGAATGCACCTTCATGCACGTTTCAAAAGTAACCGATTCCGTTATTTTG
The DNA here is from genome assembly GCA_030248245.1 of Trissonchulus sp. WLG1_4. NCBI lineage: Eukaryota > Metazoa > Nematoda > Enoplea > Enoplida > Ironidae > Trissonchulus > Trissonchulus sp. WLG1_4. The sequence goes on along the minus strand of JASANF010007096.1, from coordinate 43,529 downwards.
GTGTCGGCCACAATTCCTTTGGACCCAAAAAATCCTTTATTGGTGCAAATAGTGCGTTTGTGAATTTGACAACTCCAAGCCTTAAAACGAGACGGTTCGTTCGATGGAATCCATACTTGAACTTTTGCATTCTGTAAATTGTCGATTTTTGGGGGAACGCATGAGATTGCATTTGGCACTACCAGTGCAAAACCAGACTTGGATGCAAGACATAAATTAAACGAGTAAGCACTGCACTGGGCAAACATTAGCAATAGGTACAAACAAATGATAATGCACACACTTTTGTTTATTTGCAAATCAAAGGCCCTAAACTCCACCTTTGGCTTTCCTGATCCCGTGTTATTAGCCACTGAAACTGTCGCGTTGTGTGATATATCCTCCTCCATTGGTGAAATACCACGTTCATCAATCACCAACGGCACTGACTTGAGCGATGACTGATTGGCGGCTGGTTTTTTGACAGCATACGACTTCAATTTTTGACGTCGCTTGCGTTTCGGTTGTGAGCAGGTTGACTTAGAATCATCAGATGCCTCCTGTGAACCAGTGACTGAAGTTGGTTGCTCACGCGTGGCCATTGCGGATAGTGGATCTGAAACATGAAGCATATGTAGATTATTCAATGGAACAGAGTTAACACAGTTAATTTGATGATTGTCGGTCTCATCAGAGCAAAAACGAGCTGTCAAATTTTGTATTTGCTCCCTAATACAATCAATATCGTTGTAAATTTGACCAAAGTTAGTGGTCGGGTCTGCCACTTGGTTAGCGTCTGCCGAGTTACAGGACGGTTGGCTCAATGCATGCACAAAGTCAGTTCTCGGTCTGTTTTGTCCTCTCTGCGGGTAAGAAGGTCTCTGTGGTCTGTTGTAACTAATGCGAGGGTTTGGTCCTAGGCGAGCGTTGAAGGATCGGTTCTGTCTTGTTGGGCAGCTTTCACGGCGGTGTCCTGGTTTCCGACATTCAAAACATATAGGTCGTCCGTCAATTGTCCAGTCACGTTGACGTCTACGAGGCATAGTCAAGCTATTTTGTCTTTGTGGGTCAATTTGCGGGTAATTTTTGCGTCCTCGAGCGGGTGGGTTCTTAAAAAAACCATCTAGTCTGCGCTCTAATCGTTCAATTCTAGCAATTGATGGGTCTGGGTGTATGGTCTCTGAGCGATGTTCTAGGCGGGTCGGGTAGTGGTTTTGTTTCTGAAAATTTTGCGTGTGAGTGGCAGCTGAAATTTGATCTGATGCGGGCGTCCCTAACAAGCGACTCTGGGCCTCTTCTTTTTGCGCCAACTTAAACGCTTGTTCAAATGTGTCAGGGTCTTTGCGCAAAACGGTGCGTTTTAAATAGGTAGGTAAGCCAGAAATGAAAGCTTCTTTTAGTAGGTATTCGCGGCCTCGTGCGTCAATACCGGGATACGCAGAACGTGCGAGCTTTTTGACAGCTTGGCCATAGTCAGCTACTGTTTCAGTTGCGCTCATTGTGCGGCTACGGAGGAGTAAGCTACTAAATCTGCTTTTTTCTGCAGGTTGCAAAGCGGATCTCAGTGCTATAGTCAAAGCGGTATAGTCTGCCTTAGTCTGGGCATCCAGGTCACGGTAAGTTTCGAGCGCATTTTCGCGAAGATAGAATGGGAGCTTCCTAAGTTTTTTTGAATTATTCCACCCATATCCTTGGGCTAGCAATTCAAAAAGCTCAAACCATTCCTCGTAATTTTCGTCTAACCTCCCCTTAAAAAATGGGATGGGAGCGACTGCGTATTCGGGACCCTCCTCTTGCAGAGATTGTACAGTATTTTGCAGAGTGGCTATCAAGCGAGTGGATTCAGACAACTCATCACACTTCTCCTTAAACACCTTTTCGGCAGCCTCTAACTGAGCAGTTGACCTTTCTAGTGCACGAGTAGCTGTGCGCTCTTCGCGGCCGGGTACCGCGGCAGGGTCCATAATTAAAACTGAAGATAACCAACCTGAATATCAGCTGACGGGCGTGTACAATGTTTTCGGTGTGGTGGTCGAGCGGACAGGGGGGCTGCGACAGAGAAAAACAGCACCAAACCGGGCGCAAACAATCAGGTCCGCCAGGGATGCCACTTGTCGTCACCAAATAGTTGATAACTTTTAATAACTGCAGACAAGGCCAAGCGCACACAGCGATTTTAACACAACCCGAATATATATATATAGGGTACGCAATCCCAGAACCTAATTGTAGACACAATCATTAAAACATGCGCGCGGAAGAATGTTTACAACATGTAGACCAGGTTCGTGAGAATACCAACATTTACAGCTGAACAGAATTAGTGCTAGACTAAATATGAATACAAGAAGGCTGAGAGAATGGATATTTATAAATAACAGATAATTAATCTGTTACACAATAAACAGTTTCACATTTTGGGGTTGAGGTATTATCTAGCGATCGACCGGAGGCTCCGGCTCCGGCTCCGGCCGGATTTGAGCCTCCGGCTCCGGCAAAAAAAGTGCCGGAGCCGGAAAATTTTTATTGTCCAAACTTTGGCAAAAAGTTCAAATTTTGAGAAAAAAATCACAAGGATAACGAAGCGGTTCGTCGGTTACAGTACTTATATTACTGCCAGTTTCAATGGCGGTGACTACCCCTTTTTAGCATTATGTAATTTTACGTCTGCAATTGATTCAACTCGGCCTAAAAATCAAAAGTTCCTCACACTTGTTTCCAGGGGCTACCGCCCCCAGACCCCTATAGGCTTATAACTATGTGACTTAGTGATTTGAACTTGACTTTTAGCTCAGATGTTTTCGGTCAGTCAAATTTAGGACAATGTTTGCATGTGTTGTTATTTCGCAAATTTTTGTGCTGAAATAGCAAAAAAGAGTTTTACCCATCACAAAAAATCGAAAAGTCTTTCCCCCCAAAGTTTTTTTCTTGGCTACGCACGCGACTGATATACATGCTTAAATTACAAGGGTCGGGAGAGGGGGGCGGTAATCCCCGGAAGCTAAAGACATTTACGACATCTTCTACAAAGTGCCATCTTTTCCAAATTTGTCGCTTTTTTGGGGGTATATACGCTTCTTGACAATTTTGCAAGGTTCGACTAAAAGAGGGAAGTTCAGGCAAACACCCCGAACAACGCCCTCCCTCTGACTCCTGACTACGCCCTTGGCACCGCAGTCAAAATGCCATACTGATCAATTTGACCTACTTTTTGACTTTTTATCAATGTTGATGAAAATTTTTTGTGAGATCACCCAAAACCGGGACCAGTCAGTGGTAAACTACTGGTGGTATGAGTGTGTAAAGACATATGTATAGAAATGGGGCGTGACTGATGAAAAATTAAAGAATGCTGTTTCGAAAAAATTTCTCTTTTTTTTCAAAATTCAAAATTTTTTCACAATTGTCAACATTTTTTACTAATTCAATTCTTTTTTTGAAAAACACTGCCTCCGGCTCCGGCTCCGGCATTTCATATCCGGCTCCGGCTCCGGCTCCGGCAAAATTTTACCTCCGGTCGTTCGCTATTATCCAAAATTGGATTAAGCGGATTAGATTTAAATTTATTTGGTTAATTTCACACGATGTAGGATTCAGGGTTGGCAGTCTCGGTCTCGGTCTCGTAAAAAACCCGAGACTGGGCTGGTCTCGGTCTCGGTCTCGGTCTCGGTAGGAAAACCGAGATCTGCCATAGGGTGGTCTCGGTATTTCAGATGAGACTTGAAGTTTTCAAATTTTTTTAAAATCACGAAGATTTTTTTTACAATATGTAAGTTTCCAAATAAATTTCCAAGCATGAAATGGTCACAACTGTCTGCTGCAGACATGTCAGTCAACCGGCATTCGTCAAACTGACTTCAAGTTTAAACTTTGTACATCAAGCTATTAGTTAAAGTTTGAGCTAGAAGGTTTGTCTGACTTAGCGATGTTGCATTTGTATGTGGAACCTCTCAAGCATATGTTAAACAGTAAATATACTGACCATCATTTACCAAATAGTGCTAATTTCGTAGCTGATTTGTAATTAAAAATTTGCTGAATTCTGCAACTTTACGAAGCGCGTATTGGGTGGCAGTTTAATTAAATTTCTTGAGCTCCAACCTCTCAACGCATGTCAAAACGTTAAGTATATGAAAAAAACCTAGGCACAATCAAAGCTTTTTGGGCTATGGCGTGGTTGGGGCATCAAACCTGTCCCCCACATAACTGTGTCAGCGGTAGAAACTTTTCTGGTGCGTGATGGTGCTCGCATCAGAACTTCTGACAGTAGCACCACTGCACCAGCATGGACGATTCTAAGCTGGCACCTTAGTCAGACTGCCAAAATGCCAATGTGTGCACGGCACTATAAAACACACTATGGTATGCGAGGAAGTGTGCGAAACTTATTAAAAAATACAAAAAGTTGACAGAATAAATAATAGGAAAATAATCCTATTCTCCGGGTCCGGCTGTCAATCACTTACTCTCATGCATCCGGTCGTTTACAATGTTACGTTTCTCGCAACGTCGCAAGTCATACACTCATACAACCTAATGGTCACTTTTTTGCAACTTAATCACAAATTTTTTACATTTCAAAGTATCTCAAATTTTTAAAATTGAAACTTGAAAAAAGGTCCCCAACGGCTGGTCTCGGTCTCGTAGGTCTCGTTTGGGTGGTCTCGGTTGCCTGGTCTCGGTCTCGGTTGCAAACCCGAGACTTGCCAACCCTGGTAGGATTCCCAGCAAACTGACAAACTTCAGCGTGTTGCTTCAATAATGTGCTGTGTTATTTTTTAATATTGAAAGAGGAGGGGGCACTTCGCACTTATGCATTTTAATTCTACCCTAATTGCCCTTTAAATTGCGAGCTTTCGCGAAGCGGGTAGGGGTAACCAAAAGTGAGGCACAAACAAAATACCAGCTTATATTTATGTTCATCTTCTACTAACATACTGGGAGGTCTAAGGTCTAAACTCTAGACTGTAATTTCGATTCTGTAAAAAACTAAATCAGACTTCTGTTTTCAACCACCCCCCTTCCATTTCAAATCCTCAACAGATTACGTATGGCGCCCCCTCACCAAAATGTGAATTTCCCAAAATTGGCAGAACCATCCATCAAATTTAAGATTGATACATAATAACGTCAACATTTCATTCTATGACTACTTTTCTGCTATTGGTCAAAGTCTAACAATTAGCATCTCTTCACTGAAGCATAACGGAGTTCCAACTAACGTTAGCAATGGAACCTTAACTAAGCTTTAAACAATACAGCCATAAAAGGGATGTGAATCAACGGCATATAATCAGCTTTCACAAAAACAGAAGAAGAGTTTCGACTTTGGGCGTGGGGGGGGGGGTTGGGGGCCTCTTCACCTCCCCCTCCCCCCACAGAGAAGTCCCCCCACCAGAAGGTTTTGGAGGTAGCTTACGAAGCAAAAATCGGTGGCTCACGAAGCAAAAACGGGCGGAAAAAGCTGCTCCGCGCACCCCCCCCCCTCAGAGTTAGCTAGCTGCCTACGTACATATGCTTTAGACTCAACAGTACACAAGCAATACATCTCCGGGGTGGATACGGTATAATAAACTTGAACTGAACCTACTACATTTCCAAACTTTTCCATTACTTGTCAAATCTCGAGCCACAAAGCGGTAAGAGCAGTATTTGCTGACTGTACCATGAGCTCTGAACATACATGTAACAGCACCAAAATTTTGGGTGCCCCTCCCCCCCCTTGGTGGGACCCCCCTCCCCTGCGTCAGCTCATTTTTGACCCCCCCCCTCCCAAAAATGACGCAATTACCTTTTTTGACCAAAAAACACCGATTTTGACAATTTTTGGCGAAAATTTTTGTAAAAATCGTTTAAATTTCACAAAAAATGCCGATTTTTTCAAATTTTGGCCAAAGTTTTACTCCCGCCGGGACCCTCCCCCTTCTTTTTCCCCTGGCGGGACCGCCCCTCCCTCCCCCGGGACCGAATTTTGGAGGGGGGGTCTTCCCCCCCCAACCCCCCAACTACATGTATGGCTCTGAATGACAAGACATAATGTAATACAAAAATGGATTAAACTGCATATGATTCAAACTTTTTGGTAAACTTAAGGCTCAAGCAGCAGCTAAAATGTGACGCAATTTTGTCTATATAGAACTGATTATTTTGCAGCAAGCACCCTTTTCTTCTGTGCATAAGAACCTTACGTTTACAGAACGCTGCATTAAAATTAATTAATAATTAAAACTAAATCTTGTAATTGTCTTTAAAACATACAATCTTGTAAAATGTTAATAAGGCCTAGCCTGGATATGGATCTGGTATACAAGCTTTTTCTGCCTAATATCTCGCAAGTACCCTTATCTTCTGTTGTACTTGTAGCACACATTTAAGCTGCTCTTTATGGCTTATACTTTTTAATTTTAAACTTTATACATTAAGTATATATATACTTATGCCTACTTTTTTGACACATTTCCATTGGCAGGTGTGTTCAAAACGGTTAGCCTTTGTGAATAGTCCAAAGGTTTTATAAGACGTACGGTGTAAAGTTCTGCACCAAGTACCAACGAATGGAGAATAGCTAAGTAAACAAGTATGCACATATATATCAATATCTATCCTTATAGTATCATTATAGCTCAGTAGGTTGTGTTCTCTACACAGATACTTGAAAATATACCGTCAACAAAACGTTTCTGGTATTTTTTCAGCTGAATACTGTAGAATCCAGAAATGTTATCCTACATATTTACTGCTTGACTGTCTTAGCATTTGTACCAACTGGAATTTTTTTGGCTAACCAGACGTTATCTGATTAACCAATATTGAATATACCATTGCAAAACTAACCCGACATTAAGTATATATATATATATATATATATATATATATATATATATATATATATATATATATATATATAATATATATATATATATATATATATATATATATATATATATATATAATAACAACAGTTGTACTTCAGTTCTGCGTTATTAGTAAAATATAATTAAATCTAATCTGAGACAACTCCCTGTGACAGTTAATTACGATGGGCCTTAACCAATACAGACTGCCTTAATTTAGTAATTAATTAATTAATAATATTGTATTTAAATAAATCTTAATATAAAGTTTGTATCCGTCAGCCAAACTTCATGCTCATCATCATTAGACCTAATTATCCCAGCTAAATTATATATATGCTTTTTGTTAACTACGCAATCACAAATAGCTTGCTGTGTTTATTTCCTGTTAAGGCAAAATCAAGACTGCCGAACCTACATATTAGTCCTAATTATCGCATCAAGCTGTCTATTATATAGTTTTAGTTTTTGTTATTAGTTGATTTTACTGTTAGCTAGGTCAACTTTTTGATGAAATTTTGAAAACCGGTCTTTATACATACATGTATGAAGGGAGGGATGGGGGGAACCCTCATAATCGAGAGGCCGGGGGGAGGGTCCCCAAAAGTCGGGCAAAATTTAGTAAAAATTGCACTTTTTTGAGAAAATTTTATAAAATTTCGAAAAATTTAGGGTATTTTTGGTGGATCAGGGGGGGGAGGGTCCCCCAAATTTGGCCGGAGAGGCCCCCAAAAAGTTTTGACCCCGTTACATGTATCCTCACATATTCAGTGACTCATTGGGTTGCAAATAAAGCTCACACGACTGTAGCAAAACTGCCACTTGATAGCTGTAAAATACTCCGAAATTGAGCCAAAAGCCAAAACAAAATCGAAAAAAGATCTTCGTTTTAGAATAATTTCCATTTTTACAAAAAAACTGTTTTTTTACACGTTTTTTTAGTTTAAGACCCTCAAAGGGTGGGATTCACAAAGCGCGTTTAACTTAGACCCAGTCTAAGTCTTAGACTGCGTTTAAACGCAGTCTAGCTAAACGAACGTTTAGACCCAGTCTAAGTCTGCATATGATTAGCGTGTAAATTTTGTTCTATTTTCGTGTTCTAAATTTCATTACGTTCTATTCCTGATTCACGAGCTCAGTCTAAGTTAAACGTTCGTTTAACTTAAACGCTCGCTAGTGTTAGATTTAGACTAGCCTTTTCGCTAGTCTAAGGTTAGTCTAAGTCATTTTTTAGCGTTTTACTTAAATATTTTTGCAAATTTTTAGTTACTGGTCTTACTGTAACTATAACTGCACTTAAATTAAAGTAAGTTACCTAAAATTATTCAAAAAGTTTGATGAAAATAATTGATTTTGAACTTAGTTCAACTTAAATTAACGCCTGAGTTTTATTTTAACTGTAAGTTTAACTTAAAATGATGCCTTAGTTTAACTTTAATACCTTTTTTAACTTTAAATTTAATGAAAATGGTTGAACTTTGTACCTATGTTCTAGACCCATAATCCGCACTGACTACAAACGTTTGGTTTATCATTTATCTAATAATTAGCGTATTTAATAATAGGCAAATATGCTATTTAACTACGTAATTAACTTAAATTTTAAATTAACTTTTATTAAAATGTAATTTTATTACCTAAATAAACAGCATTGTCGGTACGTATTAAAGCAAAATGTTCTGCAATAGACTTTAAAAAAGAATGAAATCAAAGAATTCTGTTAAACGAGCCCGTTTAACTAAACAGGCTTTGTGAATCACGTTTAGACTCGGTCTAAACGTTCGTTTAAGTTAAACAAGGTTTCAATTGAAAAAGAACAAAAAAATCAGCTGACACATACTATTCATATCAATCTTTGTGAATCATGTTTAACTTAGACCGACGTTTTAGACTGCGTTTAAACGCAGTCTAACTTAGACTGCGTTTAAACGGGCTTTGTGAATCCCACCCAAAGTGTCCGGCCGAGCCCTGTATAGTTTTCGTAATACTCCTTCTGAACAACAGTCTTCAGACTGAGGCCCCGGTCGAGAATGGCGAAGAGGTTTCAAACGGCTCCGTTTTGAAAAAAATTAACGAAGCCTGATTACAGTAAACCTGCAATTTTCGTTAGAAAGCAACTATATATAGCTAACTATGTAATAATAAGCAAAACTGTGAAGCCGTAAAACCTTGTCCTCAATCCATATATATGCGGGTTTCAGACTGCGCTTGATTTAATCATACTCATATCTTTTTTTAGACAACTTCAGTCCTCCTCACATATACAGTAATGCCCGCTTCCCACTGCAGGTTTAAGGTTTAAGGTTTATGGTTTAAGGTTTAAGGTTTAAGGTTTAACGTTTCATTCACACTGGCAGTTTAAGGTTTAACGATATTTGAATGTTGTATATTCATTGGCTGGATGCAGAAGCTCCGCCTACACACAGCTCGGAGCTGATTGACAGAATATACAAGCTCCGCCTACAGCTCGTAACTGATTGACTGAATGGAGAAGCTCCGCCTACAGCTCGTAGCTGATTGGCTGAATCCTTAAACCTTAAACCAAAAAGTTGAAATTTTTCAACATCGTTAAACCTTAAACCTTAAACCTTAAACCTATGCAGTGGGAATGTACAATATGCTCACTTCATGTTCTACGTTAAACCTTAAACCTTAAACCTGCAGTGGGAAGCGGGCATAAAGCTCACAATAGAATTGTGACCCCTAAGCCATCGTCACACGTCCATACATGGGGTGGGGGGGGGTGGGGGTAAGATCCCCCAAAATTAGGTCCTGGGGGAGCGAGGGGGGTCCCGCCAGGGCAAAAAGAGGGGGCAGGGTCCCGGCGGGAGTAAACTTTTGGCCAAAATTTAAAAAATTGGCATTTTTTGTGAAATTTAAGCGATTTTTACATAAATTTTCGTCAAAAACTGTCATAATCCGTGTTTTTTTGGTCAGAAAGGTAAAAACGTGTCATTATTGGGAGGGGGGGGGGGGGCAAAAATGAATTGACGCAGGAAAGGGGGTGTCCCACCACGGTGGGGGAGGGGTACCCAAAATTTTACTGCTGTTACATGTATGCGCACGTCCAATTTACTGCCGATAGTTTTGAATTTCATTAACACCGACTCCGGAGTCACAACCACTGACTTCGGGATCGGCATCAGGATAATCGGTCGCAAGAACTGTCTAGTGTTTAATTTTTGCTGTTCACGTACTTTTACCAGATATATACCCGTACGGATAAGTATGAACAAAACTAGGTACTACTTTTAGATCTTAGAACACAATAGCGGTTACCAACAGACCAGAATATCCTAGTCACAAATTCATAATGATTAAGATTTGGCAAACAAAACTCAGAAAAGTGGAAACTGTGGGGATTAGTCAGTAGTTTGAGGAAAAGTTGACGAAACTTTTATCACCCTGTGTGAATCATCCCACACCCACACAGGTGTAGAAAACCATTCACATAATGCCTGGGCAAGTTTGTAAAGTCCACTAGACACTACAAAGTTGTGAAGGCTTAAGTAAAACTTTCAAAAGTTATTAAATTAATTTTACAAAAGTTTATCCTTGCCTCATACATCATACCTTAGCTAATATTCTTCTAAATAATCACACAGACACACAACAATAGTATGAGTTTGCTACATTACCCTGGGTAACCGGGTTCTTACAAAAGCCTAGAAAACTCTCTATCCATCTCTCTTACAGAAGAGTGAACTTATTATTTCACAAAACTTTTTTGTTCCATAAGTAAGCATTGTTAGCAAAAGTTTCTGGTTATTTAGAGCTAGTGGTTAGCATGATAACCTATTTCTTTTCACACACATAGTTTCGGGTAGGGTGCTTGTTTCGATGTTACAAGTGTAGGTTATAGCACGATGTAGCGTACACTCAGTAATTTATACACACTGTTACGTAAAGCTCCAAGTGCATGAACGAGTGCGCGCAGCACACGAGTTCATGCCCGCGGGCTTCACGAGCCAATGTGGATGGTTCTTGAGAACTGTCCATATTCAAGAGCTAATTATATAGAAATTTTGCTTGCCCTTGTATCGTGGTTCTAATTTTAGTTTTACCAGAGTCAAAAATCTGAGAATTTCGGACCCCCTACCCATGCCCCCGTGGTAAACTGTTACGGCCCTATTTTACCATTGACCCGTTTAAACCCGTTTTCCAAATTTTGATCTTCAATAGCGATTATAGCGATTGACTTTTTTGGGCTTCTGATAAACTAGGTATAATAAATCAGCCTTAACTATATAAACACCACACGGCAAAAGCTTGTCAAAACACCTCACTTTGTGTGTCTGCTGTTTAAACTGCGAAAACTTTTGGCATTTTTTCTGCCAAAACAACTTGCCTAGGTTTTCAACTTTGCGAAACTTCAAACAATTAATTTAATTATATACGCCATTAAGAAAGTTTTTGCAAACATTAAAAGCTCATAAACTGACAGCTTACATTAACTTATAGATATACTTGACTTTGTCCTCAAAAAACATTTTAGCACTACGCGAAATTTGCACACAACTTCAATTACTATGTGATATTTTGTTCTTCGAATCCACAGGCCAAGACAATACTTTTGAATTCAATGTCTTTCGGTTAAGCTTTTTAGTGCTCGCTTATTTGAAATTTCGACATCTCTATTAACACCAGGTATTGTAGTCTAGAGCCGCACCAACACTGATTTTAACCCTGTTCAATATTAATTTAGCTAATTTAAAATTAAGTCATCCATTACAATCACATGTAACTGGGCCTAAATTTTTTGAGAGCTCTACGCAAATTCTGAGGACCCTTCCGTCCTTGATCGAAAAAATATATTCCACCTTGGTTACGTCTAGTTATACACTTCATAAAAAATGAAAAAGTCTACTGAATCTATTAATTACGACACCACGATCCAGTGTTTTTTTGCGTCAAAAGTGCGAAACGCCACACTTTTTTTCACAATGACGCCAAAAATTTTGGGCATGTGCATTACACAATGCAAAAATTTTGAAAAAAACTACACAATGCAAAAATTTTCAAAAAAAATACTGTCACAATCACAGCTCTTTTTCTCTCTATTTCAGGACAAATCCGTGCCCAGATTAATCCCTGTAATCCCACTAATCCCTTAAGCCATGCAGGCCGTGTTGCCGCACCTAGTCCCAGACAATGCAAGCTTTGAGCTCGTCCAGAGCCTGAGCTCCAATCGCACGGCGGCCGACAAAATCATCACCTCCTCCTTTTTCGGCCTCCTGTTTGTGGCCGGCCTCTGTGGCAATCTGAGCGTCATCATTCTGCTGGTTACGGTGCTGGTACGCCAGGCCGCAGCGGCCAGCAAACAGGTCCAGATCCTGATTCTAACCCTGTCCATTGCGGACACCCTGGTGCTAGCCTTTCTGCCGCTGACCATTCGCAGCGTTTGGCGACAGCAGTGGAACCTGGGGCCGATCCTTTGCAAGCTGTATTGGTTCAGTGAGAACCTGAACAAAATACTGTCCACCTATCTGTTGCTCATTCTCAGTCTCTACTGCTACATCAACGTGCAAAAGCCCATGGCCGCCATCCGGTGGCAGAACTACAACGGCGCTGCCCTGGCAGTCTTTTGTGCCATGCTGCTCACGCTTGTGGTCAATATACCTATATTCCAATACAGGTTTGTTGGGCACATTGCTCTTGGTGGGATAGTCCCAAACGACACGTGCTTACAAACCCCGTATAGTATCTAATATCTATTAGTCTCCCCTTTCTCAAGTACGTCAAGTCGTAACTACTGTAACAATCCACGAAAAAGGGGGGATAAAGAATTCGAAAGGAGGGTGGGTAATAATGGCACTTTTTTCAAACAGATAGCAACATGTAGGGCACTTTGGATCGATTTACATAAAATTCGCATTTTCTTATTTCATTTCACAAGTTCGCTATTTCAATTTCCGTAAAATTTCGACCCCCATTACACGCGTGACGGTATACTGAATCATGGTGCGACGGACACGAGAGGAAGGATGTAATCTTGAGAAAGCAAGTCAGTCTAATCTATTAATTTCTAATCTAACCCCCTCTTTCTATTTTAGCAATGTCTACGCCATCCTCCGTGACCCGGCCCCCCCTGCGGGCAACACCACCACCAGGCCCCCCACAGTGATCGCCTTCCTGTGTCTCTTCAACCCCCCCACCCGCCTCCAGGAAGAATTGTTCAACGCCTATGCATTCGCCCTATGTTTCTGTGCACCCACCATTCTCCAGGTATGCACCTGCAGTTTCTAATTCATACAAGAACGAGGGGTGGGGGGCGCAACTATTGTTTGTTATACTTTAGTAACCATACGTAGGCAGCTAGCGAATTTCGGGGGGGGGGTGCGGAGCAACTTTTCCGACTATTTTTGCTTCGTGAGCCACCAATTTCGCGTCGTGAGCCACTGATTTTTGCTCCGTGAGCTACCTTCGAAACATTCTGGGGGGGGGGGGGTGACGGACCTGTCTGGGGGGGGTGAGGATGCCTTCTGGGGGGGTGAGGATGCCTTCTGGGGGGGGGTGGTGAAATCCCCCCCCAAACCCCCCCACGCCCATGTATGTTAGTAACTACTGTTAAAATGTGCAAGCGTTCTGATACTCATAGTGAAGCTCAGCTAATCAGTGGTATATGTAGAAGCGGAGCGGTGCGGCGTATTCCGATATAGTATATAAATATGCATCGGGCAAGCCACATTATTGGTGCATTTCAGATCTTCTTCTATTCGGCCGTCGTCTGGCACGTGTATCGTCGAGTGCACAAACTGCAACGGTCGAGTATTCCGTTCTGGAAAGTCACCCGCACCTCCATTACGCTTATGTCTTTCTACGTACTCTGCTGGGCGCCCTACTGGGGCTGCAATCTCTACCACTACTACACACCCAAATATTCGGAGGTCCATAGTCCGTATCAATTTCTGCTGTCTATGGTGTGTCACGGGCTGCCCTATATTAACGCGGCCATCAACCCGACCCTATATACGTATCTGAACAAGTCCATTCGTGACTCCTTGCCTCAGATGATGCCCAAGCGTCAAAACGCACCCCCGGAGACAACCAATGGCGCTCCAACCATGGCCACAAAAACCAGTCCCAAAAATCGCCTGCCAGCCAAGGAGAAAAAACAACTGGCCAGCCAAATGTCTTCACCACCAAATCTGACACAAAAAAACGCTGCCGAAACCACGCATATTCCGCTGCTAACGAATACGCAGTCCTAAGTGAACTAGGCTATGTAATGTCGCGACGAAACCTGCTCTGCTAATGCTTCAAGACACAAACGCACATATCCAGATCACTTATTTGGTCAATATTTTGCAATATTCATGACTTAGACGTTTCAGTATATATCATCAAATAACATAAAGTATATATATGTGTATATTATATACATATCAACTGGTATTTAAAAATGGGCTTAGCTGAACCAAGTCTGTGTCAAATTATATATATATATATATATATATATATATATATATATATATATATATATATATATATATATATATATATATATATATATATATATATATATGTGTGTGTGTATGTATATATATATATATATATATATATATATATATATATATATATATATATAGAATATATCCGGGAATTTCCCGAAAGATTAAAGAAAAACACAAGGGTTTATTTTATGTTAATGAGGAAAGGAAAAAAATTTGGAAAGTGACCAATTGAGGAAAAAAGGCAGAAATACAGAAATTTTTAATGGGGGGGGCTGCCGCCAGAAGCCTGCGGAGCTTTGGGGTTGAGTGTTTTGCTGTTATCATGAGGATAGGATGGGGGGATGGATGGAGGTGGAATAAGGAATAATTAATTGGTAAAGCTCTGTGGAGTGGAGTGTCGTAGCCATATCGGAACAAAAATAACACGGGCCAATGGGGGGGCCCCCCCCCCCCAGATATTTTTCCCAAAAAAAAATTTACACGGGCCCCCCCCCTTGGTTTTTTTTGTGGGGGCCGGAGAAAAGTCTGATAATCGCCTACGACGACAAATCAAAAAAACAAATTCCTATTTTTCTCTCGGTCGCCCCCCCCCCCCCCCCTCAGGCGCTTTGGGGTGGGTTGCCCTCGCTTTACTGCAGGAAAGCAAGGGGGTAGTATGTAGGTGCATTAAGCCGATCTATTTGGCTGGTACACCGGTAGGGGGTGGGTTTCGCTTTTTATTGGTACAAAAATAACACTTTCCAGTAAAATGTACAGTTTTTACAGACAAAAAATTTCGAAAAATTTGCATTTTGCTAGCTTCCGACCCGTTACCAGCTCACCGTTTTTGTAATTTTCGTTATTTTTAGCTGCAAATTTACGTTCGATACTGCTGGGGTCGAAAATAAGCATTTTTTTGACCGAAAAATGCTAATATGTGTCGTTTTTTGCGTTTAAATAGCAATTAAGTGCATTTCAACACACTTCAAAAAAATCGAAAAGTCATTCCCCCCCCCGAAATTTTTTTCTGGCTACGCCACTGTATATATATGTTAGCGTTGGAGAGAAGCAGGGGGGCATTTCTCTCTCCGAAACCGAGTGTCCATCAGGGAGGGTACCCCAAAATCGCAATTTGTAAAATTTAGGATATTTAGATTTGGAGGGGGATTTTTTCCCTAAAATTTAGACAGAATAGAGTCGCACCCCAATATATCGAGAAACCATATAAAATTATGCAACAAACTTTGCCTAACATATTTCATTTGGTCTGTGCGTTAAGGGGGTAATTGCGTTTTTAGGTGTTTTTTTTTTGAAAGCTATAGTTCAGCGTTTACAAATTCAAATCACAAGCGGTCTTTTGCATTAAATAGAACAATATCTAAATGTATGCCATGCATTGAAACTTAGCCTTTGATTTTGTTTCCAGTACAAGCGGTTAAAGAAAAGTCCTTTACAATATTTTTGGATTTTTTACAAAAAGTTTGCGCCACAGCTCTGAATCATACCATTACCTGCTGGGGTTTAAAGTTGTAAGGTTTTTGACATGTTTAAAATCCCCAGGCATCTCCCCCACTTTTTAAATAACTGGTCACTTTACTGAGAAAATAGCTTAGAAGCAAAAGCAGCAAAAATTAAACATATCCAAAGGTTAAATTTCTAAAAAGTGAGAGACATGCCTGGGGATTTTGACCTTTACAGTACTGTGCCAATAATTCGTGCTCAGGCTTCATTTGCAACTTGAGTTCAGTGGGCGCAAATTTTACATATGAATCACAAAAACCTCGAAAACGCAACTACCACCTCAAGCTAAATTCGCTATCCTTCAACTGTTTCCTTTTACACCACAGACAGACAAACTTTCTGATTCCTGGGACAAAATTTTAAAAATGGATCAAACGGCTTCGATCAGAATGTGTTATGCCAAGTTTATGAAACTGAACTTGCCATACCAAGTTTTCACAAGACCAGTCGTTTGTGTATGAATTTTTGTAAATCTAACCTTTTTTCGAAAAATATAAAAATTAATTAGTCACTAACAACTATTAATTTTAGTTTATAACCAAAATTTACAATGTTGTTGTTTTGACATTCCATAACGGCATCGTTACAGTTGCAGAAAGGTCGCCGCTTCGGTGGACCTCTCCCAGAGGTCCCGCACTGTCAGTGAAGTTTTGTTCAGTGAGCAGTTGCAAAGGTGTATTGTCGTGAGGCGTCTCATTAAAAAAATTTTATAACCCAATCCATTTGTCGTTTGATCAACGTTTTAGAAAATGTCTTCGGTGTAATAGGCAGTAGTGAAGCCAAAAATACATATAGTGGGTTGTTTTACTAGTAAAATACCGACTAAAATATGCACACCTCCTACTAATTCATGTATTGTTATGTAAGTACATAATGCAACTATTGTCCCATAATCTTACATAACATGCTTGACCAAATGTTATAGACTATTGTACTGATTAAAAAGTAAAAACCTATTAATTAATAAAAACAGAGTGCTAATCGCATTGACAAAAAAACGCGAATACTAACTAAAATCGAATATTCAAAACCCACAACATGGTTATATACTGAGGAAATGTTGTCGCAGCATACTGAAAGTCTGACAAAGAACTGCTCTGGCTTTTTTGTATCGGGCGCGGGCCCTCACTTTTAATTCCCCACGCCCCCCCCCACTTTTCCACTCCTGGAGCTATCACATCTGCGCATACATGTATGAGGGGGGGATGGGGGGACCCCCCAAAATCGAGGGGCAAGAGGGGTCGGGTCTCTAAAATTTGGGCAAAATTTAGTAAAAAACTAAATTAGCACTTTTTTTGCAAAAATTTTATAAAATTTAAGGTATTTTTGGCCGATCGGGGGGAGGCTCCACAAAATGTGGCCAGGAGAGCCCACCCAAAAAATTGACCCCGCTACATGCATGCATCTGTGTGACCCCCTACTTTTGATCCGCCCCCCCCCACTTTTAAACCAAAAAAGAATTCTGCTGAACAAAAAACGACTGTTCGCAGCGCACTAATTAACTTGCCTAAACTGCACGTCAGCTGCAATGCAATTATATTATTTGCTCTTCTCATAGTAAGACAAAGTTTATTTAGGTTCAAATGCCGGTAGAGAATTTATTCAAAACTACATATCGAAATCGGATGGGGATTGGACTCAAATTTCGTGAAATCTTATCCACAAATAGATTTAGTGAAGTGACTTTAACTTCATTTCGTTAATAACACCAGATAAAATAACAATGAAAGCACTATAACATCAACTAAGTAGGCGCCGAGCCTACAAAATTCAGCTCGCTAGTAATGCAAACCAGTGTTGTGTTGTTGCAACCACTCAAACAAAACTAAATCGACTCCGTTAATCCCATTTTGAATAACTGAATAAGACCTTTAATAATAAGGTTAATCTTTTAAAATAAGATTAGTAGCATACCTTTAAATACTTTCAAATACATGCTAAAATCCGGCACATAATCTTAAAAAAAGGCTTAAAAAACATTAAAAAAGTTTCACTCCGTTACTTTATCCAAACCGTTGTTTTTTTACCAAATTAAATCTAATCTAATCTGCTAAATCCAGAAATTCCGGATCAGAAAAATCCCTGAGTGGATCGCCTAATCTTCATACTGATTTCTCCGGGTGAAAAGGGGGTCTTACCAAATATGGCAAAACTCTATCCATAATCAATTCGTCGGCCAGATGGGTGCTAATCGATTGGATCAAATCGAATGCGTCCAGTTTCCGTTGCACAAACTGAAAGTGAACAGATTTTTTGTACAAAAAAACAAAAATTAACATTTTCAGGTGTTTTTTCCAGTTCTATGATGCGCACGTTTTTCTCCTGTAAATTGTCTATAGAGACAAAAAAGTACATTGAAACGTGCACCTTGGGTTTTTTCGCTGCACAGAATGCAGGAATCACGCAAACATGCTTGGACGTTAGACGCAGTCTAACACGTTTTCGAATATTGTCGTAATAAATTAAAAAATATCTGTCAAAAACTAATTGGATCAAGTCTAATACTATAGCAGACTAAGAGTGGGCTTGACAATATTATTGTGAAAGCCAGACCAAGCTTCTGTCGTGATTTCTTTGTAATTTTGCCGGCTGAACTGACACACGGCTGCAATTATGAATCAACTTTGAAGAGCCTAATTCGGCTGTCAAAAAACCTAAGTAACCAAGACAAATACAACCTAAAGCCAATTATTCCTAAAATGAATTAAACGGAACCGATTACAGTTTGTTTTGTCAATAGTCAATAAATCATGCCCTCAATTATAAATTCACATTAAATTTGCCAAAACAAAATATTTGTAATACCTCTCGCTTGTGCACTAAAATTGTGTCTAATTTAAAACTGAGATTAGTTATTAAGCAAACAAATCTTGATGTTATCCGTTTAATCCACCGTAGGAATTGGCCCTTTGTCCTGGCGTACCTTTAAGCTCCTGAGGCAAGCCAATACGTGGGAGAGAATAACGACCAGCGATGCAGGGTGTTGATGCAATATTTGTTCCAAAATTATGTCTTTGTCTTGCATCAGTCTGAAAAAACAACAAACAGCTCAAAGCAAAAAGGGCTACATCGCAAAAAATCAAAGCCAAAAAGATTACGCAATACATTTAAAAAGTTTTTTTTCATTACCAATTTTGGGGGCAGAAACAGCCGGTAATTCCGATCGCGATTGTCGAAGGCTAAACCATAGTTTTATGTACTACAGACTACGTTCACCAAGACAGGCTCCTTTTTCACTAACAATAATAAAAGCCTGACCAAAATTGTCTAATCCTGAGACCAAAAGCAACCTAAATATCGACCTAAATATTCCGTATTTCAATCATCGAGACTGGATCTACCTAAAAATCAAGCCATGTGTTTTCCCCAAGGGCTCAGTTATCAATTATAGCTAGCTGTGAAAAAGACCATACTGTAGAATCTGATCATCGGGCAATTTGAGCGGCTGTATTTGCCACTGGGACAAGTAGGGGAACAGGAAACTGTAGAAGATCTCGGGAAACGCATTGCCCCGTTGCCAACTTAGCAATTCACTGGCATGACCACGCTCCTGTGGTCGCTTGGATAGCATGCGACGAACCAGGTCCTAAAAACTACAATAGGATTAGGTGGACTGTACAGGGATTATATGGATAAGGTAAAGGTAACCCGCGGATAGATAACTATATCCTTTGACGTGTCCGCCCTCGGGTGCGGTGCTCATTTCCGTGCACTAGGCCCTGGAGCGTCAGGGGTGCCACTTCAAGAGTGACTACATCCGTGGAGGGGGGGGCAACCCTTCAACCCCTGTTACCTGCCTACATAATAAGTGTGGTTTATGGTCTATGGATTATTTGGGGATTAGATGGATTATATTAAACAAAGAAACGATAGATTAAACGGGTTACGTGGATTATATTAACTTGGATTATATTAGCTGATACAAAAGGGCTACAGGAAAAAGGGACATCCCTGCCAACACAACGGTTGGGGAAAAGTCCTCCTAACATTTTGGTCACATGGGAGAAAAGAATGGGTTCCGCCACATTCACAAATAAGAGGAGGGTCTTTGTGGTGTGAAATACGGACAAGTACGATCCAATCTTTTTAGATTTGTAAACAAAAAAAGCAAAAAACCAACCCGCATGTGGGGGCATTCAATTTTGTCGATCAAGTGCTCCGGCTTGTACTTTGTTTGTCGGAACGCCAGCATTTGGCTGAAATCGAACGGGGCACAGCCGTCCGTCAGCATCTCCATCAGAACACAGCTGAAATATTCACAAAAACAGTTGCATTGAATTGCAAATAAATTCTACAATTGAACTTTCATCGAACATATAACTGCAACACTTAACTTAATTGGTAACCTTAACGGTAACCGGAATTGCTGACCGGACAGGGACCGGAATTTTTAGCACAGTCAACATCTACTCTTGAGACCTTTCGAATGATATCCTACATGACTATATATACTGCGTAAAGCCGGAGTCTACAACAAGTCTACATCTGGTCGGGAAAATTTCCAGCAATACATATTTATTCGGTGATCTCGAACTGTTATAGGATTTAGCATTGTATCTGCTGAAACACTTTTTTTCACGTAAGACCAGATATAGACCGGATATGACACCGAAAATGAACATCAAGAGCTTTCGATTGATACCAAACATGTGCTAGTAGCTATCACGGTTTCCTCAAACACGATTTTTTCCGGTATTTTGTCCATAGACCGGAACTAACTACGTGACCGCATTCATCTCGCCAAGAGCTTTCGATCGATATATAGGTTTATTTCTTACGGTTCAGTCAAAATAAAACTACCGCTTCAGGGTCCAGCATTTTTTGGTCAGATTACCTATTAACCGTTTAACATCGGACTTTTTTCACCGCGTTAGCAGTGTTGTAGCGTTGTGCGAAAGTGACTCAACCTGTTCTACGCTAACACCAGGATAATTACGTTTAGCTGTGCCCAGTACTATAGATAACTTTATCACAAACCCATTCTTAACCCCTTCGCCCCCCCTTCAAAAAAACCAACAATCCATCCCTACCCCAGGGAGAACATATCCATAGCATGCGCCAAGGGAGGGTTGTGTTTGGGCACCCTGTCCTCGACACCGGGACAGGGCTGGGCAAAGCTACCCGGACCCTGAGCCTGTTGCATGTCGTCGCTGGAGAGGAACCGCTCCGGGGCCAGGTAGCACGTGCGACGTCGGCCAGTGTCGAAGAACAGGGAAAAGTCTGACGGGTTATCCTGAAACATTGAGCGGACAGGTTTGGCAATGAAGAAAAGTCAGGCGGGTTGTTCTGCTGAAACATTAGCCGGACGGGTTTCGCAACGGAGATAATGGCCATGGGGCAACAGACTACAGGACAAAGCCTCAGGGAGATGGACAAAAGAACAAACAAAACCCAGTCTACATTACAAAAAAAATCGAGGGGCCGGGGGAGGGTCCCGAAAATTTGGGCAAAATTTAGTAAAAATAAGTGAGAATGGCACTTTTTTGGAAAAAATATGCAAAATTTAGAGTATGTTTGATCGATCTGTGGGGGAAGGGTCCCCAAAATTTGGCCGAAGAGCCCCCCCCCCCCCGAAAATTTCACCCCGTTACACGTATGGTCTTCGCGGTCGAACAAAACGATGCCAAATAAATAGCCAACCAACTTTGCATTAAATCCGCTAAATTTATTTTTAGCTCAGGTCTAATGTTCATTACTCCCAGACCCTCTAAGGGATCGGTTTAGCTGTTTGACATCGTAAACACTTTTTGTAAATTCAATCTTCGTAATGTACAATATCTACCGAAAATGTTAAGGCTCTACCACACACCTGCCGGCGAAAAAATTGTGTCATTGTTGGCGTTCCGAGCCCAAAGTTTAGATTTCATGTCGCTCTGCCCCAAAAACCGTCATTGTCAATCGTTTGCTCATGTGTTCACTTTAGTAAAAATGTAAGCTTTACGGCCTTCAAAATTTCTAAACCATCCCCCGATTTCCCTGCTACGCCACTGCGCCAAGGTTATTTCTAGAAGGCTTACGTGTGGCAAATAGGTTGGCTTGAAGGATGCAAAATCCACCAAGCTGGCCCAATTGGAACTGGATACAACCACATTTTCGCATTTAATGTCTCCGTGACAAACCTAAAAAATAATATGCTAAATTGCAGACTATTAATCAAAAAGAGTATCAGACGATTATCCATGTTGAAAAAACTGGTGGTATATAAGAAAAATTGTATATATATATATATATATATATATATATATATATATATATATATATATATATATATATATATATATATATATAACAAGAGCTCTAAAATTAGTAATAAGTAGCCCAGTAAAATTTCCGTAATACAGAAACGCATTTTGGAATATTGTATTTTAAAGTTGTTTGAGCCACAAGAATTTGAAATTTTAAAATGCAAAAGTGATTCACCCTACTCAGTTTAAACCGATAAATAAATGGCCTAGAAATTTAGGCTTACATCCACGTCATAGCACTGCTCTAAAGCTTTCAGCAGTTGAAAAGCGATCCATTTCTTTTCAACGGGGATCAGAAAAGGTCTTGTGCTGAGGCGATCGTAGAGAGTGTCCTTTCCGTACGGGCGTACCAGCACACCAACTTTTTCTGATAACTGAAATAATGCTTATCAAATTAGTTTTTTCTTAATTGCATCGAAAACCAATCATAGACAGACTTTCTTTCTAACATGCGTTTATTGCTATACACTTGGCTGGAAGCGTAAATCAGTTGGCTAGAAACACGGAATATGGCATAAAAGGGTCAGAAACCGCACAAATAAAAACTTATTTCTTAATAAATAATTACTAACAAGCAACCTTCTTAGTTGTTTATATACAGTGATGGAATTTGCAAAAGACACTTTATTGTGTTTTTACCATTTCGTTGACCTAGAAATCCCAAGCGTGGTTTCAATCAGATTTGGCGAATGTAATTTCCAAGTTTTTACCGCAACTTTACGATTCACAAGTTTTCACCCTAATTTCACACGACCACGTGCAACCAGCACCAGAACTTTTTCAACCATGTTTAGCATGACGATGGGAAAATTTACTCTGGTCAAACACAAATGCTAGGAATTCTTTATGTTATTGGTATCATTAGCGAATCTAAAGTAGAAGAGATAATAAAATCTTACTAAAGCTCTTGTAAATGGCCAACAATTTGGTTTTCCACGTAAGGCTTTGGCTATTCCTAAAAAAAATGAGAGAGAGTAAACAAAACAACTACTAACAAGAATAGTTTAAATTTATATAAACATATGCTTTACCAGACATCCAAATGGATAGAGCTCTATTAAATAGATTTTAATGTTTCTGAAGAATCTATACCTCATATAAATATTATACAAACAGGAACTTTCAGTCAAAAAACTAAAACTTTACTCTTCGTTTTAGCCTTAGTGAAAAACCAAAAGAACATATACGAATAACATTACACATAATTACAAACTGCTAATGAATTTTAAACCAAACACATCAATTATGAGCTCATTTGTCACGAGATCAGACAGCACGTACGTACGTTCAACTTCGTTCAAATGTGGCTTGAGCAACGCTGCTGAGTCGTGTACGGCTACTATTTTCACGACGCAGGTTCCTTCACTGAAAAAGTAACCAACTGACCGTTTTAGTTGAATTAATCAAGTAAATCTGGTTATTAGAGCTTTGACAGGAAATATAATTTTTATTTCATTATGAACTACAGCAATTAAAGTCAGACGCCTGGCTGGACTAGGCTGCGGCATCAAAAATAAAGCGCATTAAGGTGGTAGTTACGTTTTCGACAGTTTTTATAACGTGCTATAACTTTTGATTGACTAATTGAATTTAATAGCTGTCTTTTTCACGTTACAGAACTTGACTGAAACTACACTTATGCACATTATCTAGCTTAAATCTGTAACGAGCTAGTCAGCAGACACTGTTAAAGTAGTCAAATTTCGTGAATTTTTCACTTTTCTTGTTTTGCTTGTAAAAATGACAGTGTAACTCCAACTAATTTCATTCTTTATACCAACCTAACCAATGACCGGGTGAATTTTAATGACAAGTTTGGTTCACTTATATATATGATGCAGAAAAGAAGTTACAAACCTTTAATTTTGAATTTTTTCGAATTTTGAAAAATATACGAATTTTTGAATCTAATTTTTTCACAAAATACATACAATACAATTACAAATAAAAAAATTGATACATCAGAAATTGTCTAAAACACATGGAAAATAACGCATGAAAAGATTGCAACATCGAGCCTTGAGATTTAGTCCACGGAAGTACATTTTTACAGATTTATGTGAATGAAATTTATGTAAGGCAAAAAAGAAGCAAACAAAATTTTTGAAATTTTAGTATAAAGTAGACGCACATGTGTGCCAAATTATCCCAAATTTTAAACAAAATCCTTTTAGTAGTTGTCAAGTTTTGCGGACTTATGTGTAATGTACTTTAGTTCAAAAAGAAACGTTACATAAATGTAACGTAATCTCAAAAAGTGAAAAGCGGAAGGATAAATTTTGGCATCTAAATTGAAGGTTTTTGACCTGTCCGTGTGTCATTTTTTCTTTTTTCAATAAACGGCCGTTTTGACTAGCTACTACTTTGGCTTAGCTAAACATAAAATTTACGAAAAAAAGTCGTAACTGGCTAAAAAAATATTTTTTGTGAAAATTAAAAATGATTGTTTCAAGCTATTTTAGCAAGCATTTATCTCATAATAAATTATATATAGTTTTCTAAATTAATATGCGTATTGCGTACTATAAATTATTGATTGAAAATTAATCGTAAGTTGTCAAGTGTTATTCCTGCAAAACTGTCGAAAACGTTACTACCACCTTAAGTGACACATGTTAAAAATTGAAAATTTTCCATCGCTCTGCCCCGCGATATCAAAGCCTGGGATCGCCAATGTCCAAAATGCACTCGATTTCGACTAAGCTCTTCGAGTTGATCAAAACTTTGGACTAAAAGACTTACGTATCATTGGCAGCAGCTACTTTCATGAACCGTGTATTTCCCA
The DNA here is from genome assembly GCA_030248245.1 of Trissonchulus sp. WLG1_4. Taxonomy (NCBI): domain Eukaryota; kingdom Metazoa; phylum Nematoda; class Enoplea; order Enoplida; family Ironidae; genus Trissonchulus; species Trissonchulus sp. WLG1_4. Next base: position 18,712 of record JASANF010007096.1, on the reverse strand, counting down.
AGCTAAAATAGACAGCAAATAACAGACAAAATATAGGCAGTATATATATATATATAACATTTGTATAATAACCATTTTTTCCTGTAAAAATATGTAGTATTTTATCGTGAAATTGGTGTGCCCCCCCCCCATTTTGGTCGACGCCCCCCATCCATGGGGGGCTGCCCCCCCCCATAAAATTTTGCCTAAAAATATGCCAGTACCCAGGAGGAATAAACTGGAGGGATTTTCTTGAAATGAACACTACAAAACTTGTACCTGTTAATAGTAATTTAATGATTGACCATATTCGTTTAATGATCAGTTGCAGATGGCGCATGAATCCAATGCTACACTAAAAAACTTACCTGTTCAAATATTGAAAGTCGGGCAAATCTTGAAAATAGCGCTCCACTGGTAAAATCATAGACGGTATACCACTCGAAAATTGGTTGCCCATTTCAGTTTGTGTGTTGTTGACAGGAGAATGGAGATCACATGGTAAGGTGACAAGGAGAGTTCACGATTATGCAAACTAAAAGATAAGACCGCAGTTTTATATACACTCTGGATATCACCGTATCAGCGTAGCCAGGATTCGGATGAGAGGGGCCAACAAAATTTTTTTTGTTGGGGGGGGGGCAAAACGCTGAGAAGAAATCGCAGAAGGGGGTTTGGTCCCCCCCCAGGCTAGTGGCAACGCCACTGATTTGTATGAGCTGAAATTCCGGTCACGGATTTCTAGTCACCAACTAACACATTACGATGGTCAATCTTCAGCGGGGGAATTATTTTCGCCAAAAAATGTTTCCAACCCCATTTTTAATAATAATATAGAACCCCTGTCGACACAAAACCCGCAAAAATAACCCACTGATTGCTTTGATTCAAACCAATTTGATTCAAAGTCATTTTGTTTTGATAGTTTGATTCAGGGTGACTACAATAGTCCGTTATAATCATCCGTTATAAATAATCATCATTATTTTTCCGTTCTAACCGTGTTAAAATAAAGCTGGAATAATGTCTACAATCAGTGGCGTATTTAGGGGGGGCTGGGTGTGCTGCAGCCCCCCCCCCTTTGCGGTTTGAGCACCCCCCTTAGAGGCTCGCAGCCCCCCCTTTCTTTGAGCGGCGGTGGCTCACTCCTCAACATGGTGGCTCACATTGCTCCGCACCCCCGCACCAGTGGCGTACCCAGGGGGGGGGCTAGGGGGACATCAGCCCCCCCCTTCGCGATTTTAGCCCCCCCCTTCGCGATTTCAGCCCCCCCCCTTTTTTCACTTTTTTTCCTGTGGTCTTCTTTGGTTTTATGACACCGCTGAAAAAAATTTTCCGGCACGTTCCCAATTGGAATGGAATGGAATGGAATGAACAACCGCCCCACAATGCACTCTGATAAGTTCGTATATACGTAAGCGCACGTATATATATATATATATATATATACACATATATACATACACATATATATATATATATATATATATATATATACATATATATATATATATATACATACACATATCCGTACACATATATATATATATAAAGGAGATCTAGAGTATACTAGATCATTTTATCATCTCTGCACTGTGGACCCACCTCTAGGACTGCATTAGTTCGGCCCTAAGCCCTACTACTCACATCAACAATAAACAAACCAAGTCAGCATTAACAGAATAAAAAAAAAAAAGAAGAAACTGCAAACAACACACTGTCTCGGTTGCCCCTCGAACTAGTGCAGTCCACACCTCTTTGCATAAGATCTTTAACTGCACTCTTTTTATAAAAGATCACAAAGAGCTGACCCCTGGCGTAGGTATGCTGCATCTCACCTACTTAGCCTACCCTTTCTAACTTGTGGGAACTAGCCCACAGGAGCCGCGAACTTAAGACGATACGTATATATATAGTATCTTGTAGTAACAACCCATAAGTCAACCAAACAAAGCCACGATATAGTATAACATCAAAAGTTCACCGGACCCGGCTCCTGTGGAGAGGCTGCAGCGTACCAGTTCATTCCATTCACCCCCACAGGGAGCGTTTATTAAATTGATTAACATTCACAACTAAACAAAAACACCTAACCGGGGCCATCAATAAAAAAGAAAGAAAAAGACCAAGTGTTGGGTCCATTAACACTAGACGGCATAAAAGAATATAAAAATATATAAACAAAAGGAACACATACATAATGTACGTATATAAAGTATAGCAGGGGAGAGCACTGGAGGTTGGTTGTTGCAGGTGCGCAGGGGTACTGGACGCACCACGACGCACACCTTGCATTTTGCATCTATTATGTACTACAAGAAATTGAAATCTAAAAATATCAAAAAAAAATATATATATATCACCCTCGAACAAAGAGAGTAAGTAGGTTCTTATTTTTGTTTAGACGGCTCTTAAAAGTAGAAAAAGTCGGCGAGGACACAAGTTCTATAGGAAGGCTATTCCAGATTTCGCATACCCGATGGTGAAAAAAATAATCAGTATGTAAACGCATATTACGCGAGCGATGCAATGAGAGTACATGCGATCTATTACCAACAACATTGGCATAATTGAATAGCAAATGAAAGGGTACATCAATAAGATTATGAACAATTTTATATAAACAACATAAGTCTGCCATTAATCTTCTCATTTCAAGAGAGTCTAAATTGAGCTCACGTAATCTGTCGGCATAGGACAAGTGTGACAACCCAGTCACTCTTTTGGTAAACGAACGTTGAACTGACTCAACTGATCTTATATCCTTCAGAAATCTCGGATTCCAGACTTCAGTTGCATATTCAACAATAGGTCTCACGTAAGTTATAAACATTTGCTTTAGAAATTCTCGATTTCTACACTTAAAGGCTAATTGACTAAAATTACACTGAAATTTCAAAAATTTTCCAAAATTTTCTTTCGAGGGTATCTCGCCCCTAATTCATTACTGCTCTAATGTATATACATGACTTATATCTGCTATGGTGTATTAATAATGAGTAATGCTGACAACTATTATTGGTATTTAGTTATATATTTTGTGTGGCTTTTAATTAAAAACCGTGTGGTGGGTGGAGTGGAGGACGAACGTCTAAGGACAGCCCTTGTCACCCATGGTTTTGCTTCAATTTTTTCCTGTATACAACGTATTTTTCAGGTTTGCTAGTCCCCCCATGGGCCGAATTTTCGTGCTTTTTTTATCTAAATAGGTTAAAAGTTTGAAATATTTGACATAACAAAATCTGACTCAGAATTAGAACTAGAATTGGTTTTTATATGCAATTATTATTTATATGCAATTATTATTTCAAAATTCTAAAAATACTCCAGCTTCTGGGGGGGGGGCTGCCAAACCCAGACCCCTGTAACTACTCTTTTTTTACGACCAGTGTTGCTTAGAATTGCTTCTTCAATGTAAATTTTATTTCAAAATTCTAAAAAAGCTTCAGCTTCTGGGGGCTGCCGCCCCCAGACCCCTGCAACCACTATGATTTCACAACAAGTGCTGCTTAGAATTGCTTTTTCAATGCAAATTTTATTTCAAAATTCTAAAAAAGCTTCAGCTTCTGGGGGCTGCCGCCCCCAGGCCCCTGCAACCACTATATATGATTTCACAACAAGTGTTGCTTAGAATTGCTTTTTCAATGGAAATTTTATTTCAAAGTTTTGAAAAAGCCCCAGCGACCCCTGCAACCACTATCATTTCACGACAACTGTTGCTTAGAATTGCTTCTTCAATGTAAATTTTATTTCAAAATTCTAAAAAAGCTTCAGCTTCTGGGGGCTGCCGCCCCCAGACCCCTGCAACCACTATGATTTCACAACAAGTGTTGCTTAGAATTGCTTTTTCAATGCAAATTTTATTTCAAAATTCTAAAAAAGCTTCAGCTTCTGGGGGCTGCCGCCCCCAGACCCCTGCAACCACTATATATGATTTCGCAACAAGTGTTGCTTAGAATTGCTTTTTCAATGGAAATTTTATTTCAAAGTTTTGAAAAAGCCCCAGCGACCCCTGCAACCACTATCATTTCACGACAACTGTTGCTTAGAAATGGTTTTTCAATGCAAATTTTATTTCAAAATTCTAAAAAAGCTCCAGCTTCTGGGGGCTGCCGCCCCCAGACCCCTGCAACCACTATGATTTCACAACAAGTGTTGCTTAGAATTGCTTTTTCAATGCAAATTTTATTTCAAAATTCTAAAAAAGCTTCAGCTTCTGGGGGCTGCCGCCCCCAGACCCCTGCAACCACTATATATGATTTCGCAACAAGTGTTGCTTAGAATTGCTTTTTCAATGGAAATTTTATTTCAAAGTTTTGAAAAAGCCCCAGCGACCCCTGCAACCACTATCATTTCACGACAACTGTTGCTTAGAAATGGTTTTTCAATGCAAATTTTATTTCAAAATTCTAAAAAAGCTCCAGCTTCTGGGGGCTGCCGCCCCCAGACCCCTGCAACCACTATGATTGCACGACATGTTGCGTATATAAAACTTTTTTGCAATATTAATGAAATCAGTAAAAAAATTTGATCCAAAATTTTAATTTTCCTCGTTGAGCCAATTTTTTTAAAATCGCAAACCGAAAATTTGAGTTTGTATTGACACGCAATTTATTTCAGCATCATGCAAAAATACTTCTTTACATTACAAAAAATTACATCACACTCAAAAATTTTTTAAGTATGTTCAACAAGTAAAACAAATGCTAGTGTTTATCAATCTTCCAAAATCATTTCTTGTAAAGCTTGTGAAGTTGCTTCCGTGAAAATAATGGCCCGTATTCACATGCTAAGTGTAACGCTTAAGGTGGTAGTGTCGCCAAAGCAGTTTTGCTCATAGGTTACAAAAAGAGAGCTTTTTGCAACCTAAACTGTACGTTCACTGAGAAACTATAGTCTGACCAAAAAGTGTATGTACGGAACTTCATTGCTTCATAGCAGCTTAGTCGTTTGAGGTAACCCCCATAATGTACAATATCATTCGAAAGCATTTTTGATGGAGATTTTTATGAATGTGAAATATTTGAAAAAATTTTGAGTCAAAATTTTTAATTCAAATAAAATCGATTTTTCCGCCTATTTACAGAAAACCTAATGTATTATATATCATTCGATAGCCCGTTACATTCTGCGTCTAACGATATATAAAACATAACTATAGCATGCACCTGTCAAAAATTATCGATTTTTTTTATTTTTGATTTTTCCATTGAAAACGTCATTTTTGGCCCGTTTTATTCGCTGTAACTCAGCAAATACTCAACCAAATCTGACAAACTTTGCATCAATAGACGCGCTGTGACCTCGCGCAGTCTGTGAAAGTAATAAAATTTCAAAATTTGATACTAAATTTTTCAATATTTGTCAAGTTTACAGTCATTTTTCCGCAATTTTAGTTCAAGATTAGTTAAAATAATTAGTACCACATTAAAGTTCAGTTCTTTAGCTTTCATTTGATACTAAAAACATGTGCTTTTGATTGGTTTGAGCAAAGTTAAGGTGGCACTCCTGAAATGTGGGTTTTGGCCATTATTTTGAAAACGCGCAAAAATAAACATGCATCATAAGAACAAAAGTTGATCAGAAGTGAATTTCCTTCAATTTGATGTACATATCACATAAAAAAATTTTTGAACATTTTTGAGCAAATTTCGTCACGAAAAATAGATTTTCACGGAAATGCCTTCGCAAGCCAGTGCATTTACACGTATGTAATGAATTTGAAAGGCTGAAAAACACTAGCAGTTGTGTTTTACTGAAACGTAATTAAAAATTTTTGGTGTTTTATTGAGTGTGGTATAATTTTTTTGTGAACTAACGCAATACTTTCTGCATGAGACAGAAATATAGTGCGTGTGAATACAAACGCAAATTTTCGGCTTGCGATTTTAAAAAATTGGCTCAACGAAAAAAGTTAAAATTTGGCACATAAATGCGCCTTCTCATACTCGAGCGGTCGCAAAATTTGATTTTTGGCAAATCGATAGTATCTAAGAAATTTAGCCAAATTTATGTTTTTCAAAAATCGCGATTTTAGTGTTTTCCGATATATCAATCTTATTCATCAAAAATGACTTTTTGCGACCGCTCGATCACGTTGAGGCGAGCAAAATGAGCTATTGATTGTGCAACAGCTACTTACTTGCGAAGAGAAATCGCAAGCCGAAATTCCACTCACGTTTGGTCTACAGTGAATGCTAATTTGTATCAATCAACTTCATTTTTTGTATTTAGGCATACTTTTACACCAGCTTGCCATTGTGTATCTAAAATTGGCCCCAAACTGCCGTTTTTTGAAAAGTCACATTTCAGGAGCGCCACCTTAAGCAAAAAGTGAATACTGATTTATTTTTTGCATAACTTTGCTCAAACCAATCAAAAGCACATGTTTTTAGTATCAAATGAAAGCTAAAGAACTGAACTTTAATGTGGTACTAATTATTTTAACTAATCTTGAACTAAAATTGCGGAAAAATGACTGTAAACTTGACAAATATTGAAAAATTTAGTATCAAATTTTGAAATTTTATTACTTTCACAGACTGCGCGAGGTCACATGGCAAGAATTTTGGGACAGTTACAATATCGCTATTCACAGCAATACTGAGCTATCTGAAATTGAAAAATTCACCTACAGTACTGTGCAAAAAAAAGTTCCCTGTTCGTCGGCGTACGACGAGCTTCGTCGTTCGCGAAAAGTGACGAACGGTGGCCGGAAAGTGACGAACAAAAAATTTTATAATTTTCACTTTTTTACACAGAAAATGTGTTTTGAAACACTTTTTAAAAAATTTTTGAAAAAATTTTTTGTTCGTCACTTTCCGGCCACCGTTCGTCACTTTTCGCGAACGACGAAGCTCGTCGTACGCCGACAAACAAGGAGCTTTTTTTTGCACAGTACTGTAGGCAGGAAATTTCAACTTTAAACTAAATTTGCCTTGCGCTCAGCCTTGGCCGGTGAATTGGACTGAATTAGAAACTTTTCTGTTAACAAGCACCAAACCGGCTGTACTAAAACAACTGTAACTTCCTTAATAGTAAATTTTTTCGCGAGATTTTGCTATTTTTGAAATCTGCACACCCAGACAAAGCGTTTCCAGGTATTGCGGAGTTTCTAGCACGTCTGTGGGCTGAGAAATTAAAGGTTAAAGTTCGGACAAAATTTCAATTTTGACTGTCAAGTTTCTACATGATTTCAAAAATAGCAAAATCTCGCGAAAAAATTTACTATTAAGGAAGTTACAGTTGTTTTAGTACAGCCGGTTTGGTGCTTGTTAACAGAAAAGTTTCTAAGTCCAATTCTCCGGCCAAGGCTGAGCGGAAGGCAAATTTAGTTTAAAGTTGAAATTTCCTGCCTACAGTACTGTGCAAAAAAAGTTCCTTGTTTGTCGGCGTACGACGTGCTTCGTCGTTCGCGAAAAGTGACGAACGGTGGCTGGAAAGTGACGAACAAAAAATTTTTTCAAAAATTTTTTAAAAAGTGTTCCAAAACACATTTTTTGTGTAAAAAAGTGAAAATTATAAAATTTTTTGTTCGTCACTTTCCGGCCACCGTTCGTCACTTTTCGCGAACGACGAAGCTCGTCGTACGCCGAGGAACAGGGAACTTTTTTTTCACAGTACTGTACGTGAAAAAAGTTTTGTGTAAAAATTCGAATGTCCCCAATCTTGTTGTTAATGGTATTGAAATATGCGACGATGTTCTAAAAGCAAATAGTTTGAACGAGTATTTTAGCAGTGTTTTTACTTTAGATAACCAAACAAGACCTTTTTTTAGAAACAGGAGCAACAGAAATGTCTTTTCTGACATCCTGTTTTCACCTTCAAAGGTAAGTAATGCGCTTACATTTGTTTCCTCAAGTTTATCTAGCGGTCCGGATCAGATACCAAGCAGGCTCTTGAAAAATGCCAAAGAAAAACTGACAATCCCTCTTTGCAAGATGTTTGCGGTATGTTTTGAGGTAGGAGTCCTTCCGTCCGATTGGAGCAAAGCGGATGTCGTTCCTATATGTATATAAAGGTCAAGGATCTCCTCATATGCCGGAACATTATCGTCCTATTTCGTTAACGTCGGTCATTTGCAAGGTAATGGAACGTATCATTAAAGATGAACTTCTGCGTTTGCTGCTACAGCACAATTTAATTAAAATTGAACAACATAGTTTTTTACCGGGGAGGTCAACACTTTCTGAATTGATTGATTGCACTAATGCGTGGATACAAGCAATTCAGCATGGAGAAAACGTAACAGTTGTTATACATATATTTGGATTTACGTAAAGCCTTTGATTCAGTTGTGCACGAAAAGCTGCTGTATAAATGCGAAGCATACGGAATTCAAGGTAAGGCTTTAGCATACCTGCGCGCTTTTCTCGAAAACCGCTCACAAAAGGTCAAGGTAGGGGACTCGCGTCCATTTTGGAGTCCTGTGACAAGTGGTGTACCACAAGGCTCAGTCTTGGGCCTCTACTATTTCTTATTTATATCAACGATTTACCCGATGTTGTACTGACAGGTGTAAGTGCAGGATGTATGCGGATGATACAAAAATTTTTGCTAATTACAGTAAATCTGAACAGTTTTCAATGTTATTGCAAAAGGATCTCACTGAGGTGAGTTCATGGCTCCATATGTGGCAGTTGCAGGTAAACGTGTGTAAATGTTGTGTTCTTCAGTTAGGCCCAAATCGCGATAATGTGTCACATTATATACTGAACGGACAAGCTCTCAAAAACGAACAGAGCGTCAAAGACTTATAGGCGTCATAGTTTCAAGTAAGTTAACGCATGCGGAACACTGCTCATCCTTAGTAGCCAAAGCGTCACGAAAAGTTGGCATGATTTACCGAGTTTTCCGAAGCCGAGACTTGTGTTTCATGAGAACTGTATGTTTGTTACTCATATTAGACCACTCCTAGCGTATAACTGTGAAGTCTGGTCTCCGTTTCATTTGCAGTATATAGATAGTTTGGAAAATGTTCAGCGTAATTTTACCAAACGTATCAAGGGTCTGTGGAACTTGACGTACCAGCGTAGACTTGAAATTTGCGAGCTAGAGGCATTAGAACTTCGTCGAATCAAACGTGATGTTGTTATTGTTTATAAAATTCTTCATGGAAATGTGCACGTATTGTTTTCTGACTTCTTTTCATTTGCAAATCGTTCTGGAACTCGTGGGAATTCCCTTAAATTATACCCAAAACAGGGTCGCACAAACTATATTTTGAATAGTTTTCCTTTTCGTGTAGTTAATATTTGGAATACCCTTCCAAATGACGTGGTAAATGCTTCGTCCTTAACTATTTTTAAAAACAAGCTTGACTCCCAAAACAGTCTGCTGTATCAATTTTTAAAGGGCGGGCTTTCAGAAATCCATAGGATTTGCTGCCCGCGGATTGACCTGGCATAATCATTTTTTTACATAGGAAGCTGACGTTATGTATACTTGTGTTTTTTTGGGTTGCCGACCAGTTGCGAAGCAAAGGCAACCCTTTTGTATCTGTAATGTCTGTTATTAATATTATTATTATTATTAATATTATTACAAGTCTAGTGCGTCTAGTTTAGACTAGTTAGACTAATAGTATTTATCTTAGTTTAGTCTATTTCATGCTACATTATTTAAAGATGAACAAAAAATTTTTAAATTTTTTGCCTAAATTCAATTGTTTTGGGATTTCATCACCCATGGTGTGATCTGTACAATTAGCCCCTTTTAGGAAAAGTTTTCAGGGGCCATAACTTTTGATACGGTAATGGTACAATTATAATTTCAACGTCATTTGGAAGGAAATTGTTAGAGCTTTAAAATGATGGGTCATATGACCCTGTGACGTGATGTTTAGCGTACGTCAAAATTTAGAAAGTAAAATTTTGACTTATTTTCAGGACGTTGCGCCATCATGTGATATATCATCTGAAAGCGCTAAAAATTGTCTTTCTAATGACGTAATTGTCATCTTTCTACGATGTTCCTAGCCTAAGCTGTGGCCATTTTTGTGGTTAACCTCCAGAAATAACTGACTACAAAAATGGCCTGTCGCGGAGGATTCTGCGGAGGAAAAATAACTCCATTTTACGCCCTTTTAAACTCAAAGGCACAGCTTAGCGGTTTAGTATGAAGCATTAACGCTTCTTTTAGACACTTTGATGAAACAGATTGGAAGTAAAGAGTTTTCTGTAATAACGTTTAAACGTTGCTTGTAGCAACAGACAAATAACTCCGATTTACGTTGCGTATAACTTTGGAACCAAGCCACTGCACGAGATTCGAAAGTTAAACGTCTTAATAACACACATGGTTCTAACTGATATTTTAATATGGAGATGATATCTTCATTATCATTATGAATAGGATAGTATAAGTATAATCCTTTGGCTTCTTATGTTGCCACTTTTTTGTGTGAAATGCTTTATGGATATGAACCAAACTTTGGTGGAAGGGTCCCCCCCTTGAGTGATTGTGCCCCCCACCTTGGTGACCCCGTGACCCCTCGGGGGGCCGGGTCACGTGACCCTCAAAATGAGGGGGTCCTCAGGGGTCAAATTTTCGAAATTGAGATTTTGATGTTTCTGGGGGTAGTTTGAGCTCCTGAACACGAATCCGAGGTCCATTTTTGCGTAGGACCTTCCTGGACCCCCCTATGACCTCCTCAGGGTACCCACCCTAGGGGGTCCAGGGGGTCCTCAGGGGTCAAATTTTCGAAATTGAGATTTTGATGTTTCTGGGGGTAGTTTGAGCTCCTGAACACGAACAGAGGGTCCTCTACCTAGACTAAAGGGTTCTCTGCTTAGAATATAGGGTCCTCTACCTAGAATAGAGGGTCCTCTGCTTAGAATAGAGGGTCCGCCACCTAGAATGGAGGGTCTTTTGCTTAGAATAGAGGGTCCTTTACCCACTGTCGGCAACCCGTTGATGTCACCCGACTTGTTTATATTGAACTAATATATTTTTTTCCTAATACAATGTTTTTGTTTTGTTATTGTTAATATGAATAGTTTTGTTGTGTCTGGTACATGCGAACGTGAGTAGGGTAGGCCTATTCTTTGTTGATTTTATATACGAACTGTATATAACAGCCCAAAAACGTTTCAGAAGCATGTCCAGAAATTATTGTACTTGTATTGTAGTTGACTTGTTTTTATGCCCAATAAATTCTTCTTCTTCTTCAAAGTTCGAAGCCAAAATTGGCTAAAATCTTTGTTTTTGGATAGTTTAGAGTGCGTTATGATGTTCTATGGCATCGTCTAGGCTTAGTTGGCAGGATTCTCTAGGCTAAGCTGGCAGGATTTTTTCTGAAGATTTCGATTTTTTACTGCCTAAGCCTGAGCCTAAGCCTGAACCTAAGCCTAAGCCTGATACTAAGCCTAAGCCCCATACTAAGCCTAAGCCCTAAGCCTAAGCCTAAGCCCAAGCCTAAATTAAGGCCAAGTTTTAATTTGGTCAAAAATTGGACGTTTCTGGCGAATTCGGCCAATTTTTTGGCTGGAACCCGGTGAAAGAGCCTTTGTTTTGATTCTACAAAATTGTAAACAATAATCAAACACCATTTAGACACGATTAGAACGGAAAAAACAAGAGCTTTGGAAAAAAATTGCGAAAGCGTCCCTCACTGAGGGTTCTGATTTCGGGGGGTCGTATCTCAGGGCCTATTCCTTTACCGGATTAAAGGGTTAATTATAATCGGACTAAACGGTTTAAAAATTATACTGAAAAAAGCCATTCCAAAACCTCCGGATTAAACGGACTTAACAGCTAGCGCGCTGATTTTCAAGTCCGTTTAGTCCGATCAAGCTGGACTTCATTTTTCGCGCTAAACCGTTTAGTCCGGTAGTTTAGGAATGGCCCAAATTTATAATCGGACTAAATTTAGTCGGATAGGAATGGCCCAAATTTATAATCGGACTAAATTTAGTCGGACTTAATTTAGTCCGGTGTCATTCCTAAACTTAAACTTCCTACACTGATAAATTTGTATTCTGGTGCCACTATAATGTTTTTTCGCACCAGCCAATCAGTTTTGTCTCCGCCTACAAACTGTACTCTGATTGGCTGAGCAGTTGAAGTTGACAATTAACTCGCTGTTTGAAAACAGCGTTTTCGCAATATAAAAATGTATTTGCAGCTGCACATAATATAAAAAAACTAGCTGCAAATGACAATCTATTAATTGTTTAATCTGCATTGTATATGTAGGGACGGAACAACAGGACAAGGCAGCTCTTTACTTTGTCGGCACACACCACTTTGATTACTACAAGACTACTAGCATTCTAACTTTAGAATATATTATTAACAGTATCAACTTTATATCGCTGCACCATAATCTGTATAGGCACGCATCTAAGTCAGTACTTATAAGTTTTACACTCCTTCCCCCCAATAAAAGAATGGCGTAATCGAACAAGTTCATGGTACTACGATTAGTTGCATATAACAAAATACGACATCATGCATAAATATACAAAGGGAATCAAAGGTTACTTCAGTTAATTGATACCTCAATTTGTAATTTTATTTAATAAGCAGGTAATTACAAAAACTAAAACAAACCGTCATGTCAGCCATATCAGAGCACACAGTTAACCATATTGGAGGGCAACCCTCTAAGTCACCTGTGAGCTCCGAATGACTAACAACCGATTTAGCGCACCTCCACTAACAATTCATTTATCGTGTTTGTTAAAACAGTATTCAAAAGGCGAAAACCACTGACATCGAGGTGCAAACTAATACCCGAGCGTGACTTGGTATCGCTCTGGAACAGGGAACGATCGGCAAAACGGTCGAATATCTGTAAGGTTTTCACCTTAGAACCCAACTCAGATGTCAGTTTTTGAATGCCTTTATTAACACAACATACGCTACGGCGCATTCTAGAGAACTTGGACTGGTCTACAGCGTCGTCATTGTGCCGTGGCAAAATTTCGCAAACTACCAAACACGATACCTCTGACGCCAACACTCGCAACCGCTCAAACTGCGCCAGCACATCTTTCGGCTTTGCCGGATCATGACTTCCGGTATTGTCGAATTTCAGGTTACTTCGCGGGCCCTTGGTCATATTGTTCGTACCAGCCAGCAAAACGCAAATTTTGTATCCGCGGTGGCAGGCGAACGTCGCAACCTTGATCGACTTCTGTACTCGAGCACCCGGTATAGCGACAACATTGAAGGTGGAGCTATTTCGCAGCCCCGAACCCATCGAATCGGAAACAATCAAGGCAGGGGGATATACGCTCTGTCCCCCAAAGAAAGCCCGTAGATTCATGTGCGAGCGGCCCAGGAGATTAGCACCCGGCAACATCGGTGCAGACCATTCAGGAACCTTCTCTTTACTCAAGGCAGCACCCCAAAAGTCACAGGTCGGATTTGCCTCTATTAGAAAAGCGTCGCCAGTGCTCACCAGTTTCCTTTGCAGATCCAAGTTTCCGTCAAATTTTCTAAAATTAATTCCCTCTGCAGCGGCAATGGCAAAGCACCTCCACCTGCGTTGGTCGTAAGTCACGCGGAGCTGACGGGGCTTCGCGCGCCGTTTGCACTCAAATGGATTTTTCTCCGCCGCTATATCAGCTTGAGCGATGTCATCCTCAATCGCAGCCACTTTAACGTATTGGATAGCTTGCTCAGAGCTGCTGAAATTTTGGCCCGCAACGGTCAAGAGTGTTTCCGGCCCACCTCTACGTGAATACATGTTAGAAAGATAATCCGCTTCTCCCTTGACGCCAAAGAACGGCAATCTTCGTCGGCTACCCTAAAGCATGACACATGTACATTCATGGAGGACAAATCCTCTTTGCACAAATGCCAGCTTAGATTCGATACTTACAGCTACTTTTCCACTAATTGCGCTAACAACAACATCCATACAGCACACGTTCACACTCTTGCACATGCACACATACGCATACTCGCACTATCATCAGGTCAGTCACGTTGATAGTCAGGTCAATGGTACCGGGTCGAGGTCGTAGGGTCGGTCTAAAAGTCATTGAAGTTAGCTGTCAATAATACAATCATCATCCATTCACGCAAAATTCGAGCATCCATACGCAGACACGCTCATACACACATGCAAGTAATAACGCAATCAGGGTAAATCCCTACATTCGTAACTTAAGTGCGGTTGGTTTGAGCTTTTAAATTCTTTAAATGCAAAATTTTGGGTGCGAAGTTTTTACCATTCTCTTGCACTGCATAATTTACAGGGCTCGTCTGCCACAAAATAGTATAACCAGCTGACCAACGTTTTCCTAACGGTTTTCGACCTATCTTTCTCACAAGAACATTCTGTCCTGGTGAAAGGCCTGGCTCCAAGCTAGGTCGCGCTGTTCTATCATAGTATCGCTTTTGAGACGCTTGAGCCGACTCAATGTTATGCCGCGCACCTTCCCTCCATGCAACGGCATGGCTAGCCAGAAGGGTAGCATAATCACCGACGGTCTCAATACTTTCAGGTTGATTTGGCAGAGCGAAATCTAGCTGTAGCCTAGGCTTACGCCCATACGTTAGCTCAAACGGTGAGAACTTAGTAGACGAATGTGTAGTTGTCCGGTAAGCCATAAGTGCAAAAGGCAAGTGAATGTCCCAATCTGCACGTCTATGGCTGCAGTAAGCTGTCAAAATTGACTTGAGAGTACGTATGAAACGCTCAACTAGGCCATCACATTGGGGATGATATGGCGTGGTTTCAACCTTCCTGCAGCCCAAAGCTGCAGCTGTGTTTTTGAGAAGGTGTGAGGTAAACATCCGTCCCTTATCTGACAATAGAACCTTCGGGCATCCGTGACGGGCCACAATTTCATCTAAGAAGAGCTTTGTTATTGTATTGGTGGAAATATTTGAAACTGGAAAGGCTTCGGGCCACTTAGTAAGATAGTCCATGAAAACCACTATGTACCTATGTTTTCGCCGCGTTGTTGGCAACGGCCCGACAATATCGACACCTACGCGCTCAAATGCTTCACCTACCGGAATGGAAACTAACGGTGGTTTACCTACGGCTGGTTGGTCCTTGATTTGCTGGCACATTTCGCAAGACAGACACCATAACTTCACTTCGCTGACCATATTCGGCCAATAATATCGAGGTTCAAGTCTAGACAACGTCTTCTGCGTGCCCAGATGACCAGACATTGGGCTATCATGTGCCGCGTACATTATTTTTCCGCGTAGAGCCTCAGGAGCTACAGCTCGAAAACTGTTACATCTCCGTGACTTGCGACCTAATATGTTATCGGTAATTAAAAATCTTCTAACTGCTAGGCCCGATACAGTTTTTCTCTTGCCTGCCTTGAGCGCAGCAACTATTTCTTGACATAGTCGGTCGTCTCTCTGTGCACTCAACAACTGCTCAGGGCTGATACCACACTGAACCACGCCCGGTGTGGTCGCCGTAGCACACGTACTGTCACTGAGGGCTCCCCCTCTAGGTACAGTGGCCGGTGGCGTGATTCCAGCAATGGCAGCAGCAATGGGTGCCCGCGATAACGAATCCGCATTCGCGTTTTGCGAACCGGGTCTATGCTCAATTCTCAACGGATCGTAAGGTGTTAGCTTAAGAGACCATCGTGCCAACCGAGCATTTGCATGCTGCGCTGTTTGCAGCCATACTAGCGGATTATGATCCGTAACAACTCGAAAAGTGTGACCATGGATATAAGGCCGAAATTTGTCGGTGACTGCCCAGACAATCGCAAGTGCCTCGAGCTCTATAGCAGAGTACTTTACCTCCGCGTCAGACAAACTGCGACTAGCGTAGGCAACTACATGCTCTCCGTCTTCAAATTGCTGACTCAAAACTGCACCTAGTCCTTGCTTCGATGCGTCCGTGTACACAATAAACTCGCGAGCATAGTCTGGCCGAACTAAAACCGGTGCTGTAACCAGTGTCTTTTTCAACACTTCAAACGCTCGCTGGCAGGCACGGGTCCACTGAAATGGTATGCCTTTTCGGAGTAAAGCGTAAAGCGGATAGGAAATCTGAGCCAGACCTGGTATGAATTTACGATAATAGGATACTAAGCCCAGAAAACTGCGTAATTTAGCTATGTCAGTAGGTACCGGAAAATTTTGCACCGCATTGATTTTAGCCGGATCTGGCCGGATGCCTTCTTTGCAGGCAATATGCCCTAGAAATGGCACTTGGTCTAAACAAAAGTTACACTTTTTGCCTTTGAGTTTCAAATTGGCATTTGAGAGTCTCAGAAGAATCAAACGCAAGTGCTGTAGGTGCTCCTCGAACGTCCTGGAAAATATGACAATATCATCAATATACACGTAACAGAACTTGCCTACGTAACCGTCTAAAACAGTTTCCATCAAACGCTGAAACGTAGCTGGTGCGTTCGTAAGGCCAAACGGCATTACTTTCCATTCAAATTTCCCTCCACGAGTCACAAAGGCAGTTTTTTCCCTATCTTCAGGAGCCATTTCTACCTGCCAGTAACCCGAACTTAGGTCCATGGTTGTAAAATAGTTGCAACCTCCCATTGACTCCAGGGTCTCATCGGTTCGCGGAATGGGATACGTGTCCTTCCGTGTCACAGCGTTAATTGGCCTAAAATCGATGCAAAACCGGTCAGTGCCATCTTTTTTCTTTACGATCACCACCTGCGAAGACCAAGGGCTAATAGATGGAACAATAACATCTCGTTCTAAATAGTCCTTAACGTGCTTCTCGTGAAGCTTGTGCTCACTTTCGGGAACGCGTCTCAAACGCTGTGAAATTGGTGCATGTCCCTGCACGTCAATTTTGTGTTGAACCAGAGTCGTGAGACCCATATCCTTGTCTCGTGAAAAGACATGGCCAAACTCATTCAGTAGAGAGTGCACCTGCTGCAGCTGTTGAGTTGACAATTTTTCCTGAGTCTGTTTTAAATTTATACCTGAAGGCAGTCCTAATATTGGTGAGTGTGAGGGCGACTCAGCCTGAACGTGAACTGAATACGATCCAGATTCTGTGACCGCATCGTACCGCATTGTACTAACAGCGGAGACCGATAGTACGTTATGAAACCCCACCACGTAACCTAGCGGAGTTCCCTTGCGCAGGCGAATGGGTTTATGCGTTCGGTTGAAAATAGCAACAGGCGCCTTGGTACCAAGAGAAATCAAGCTTGGCTCACATTCTAGACTTACACCTTGCTCATTCACAATAGTTCTCGGCAGAAATTCCATTGAACCACCGAACCCATCTTCTAGCGTGCCTTTGATTTTACCGATCAGGATGTGCTGAGAGCGAGGTTGAAGGGTGACGGCATTTGCTAGGGTCATTAGTAAACCCAGGTTTTCGGTAGGTTTGCTATCTGAATTCACTTTAGGTGCACTAGGTAAATCAATGGAGCTCTTCATAGAAACCGCGTCGCCGTTTGGAAAACACAAGGACTCTGTATTGAAATTGACAGATATCCTGTTTGTACGCAGGAAAGTTAGTCCGATTACTGACTGAAAAGGCAAATCACGAACAACAAGGAAAAGAGATTTTAACTATGTGAGTATCTAATGCTACGGCCACTGATGTAAATCCCAAAACCTGTAAATCATGACCGGTTATACTTTTAGGGCAACAACAAGACGGAACAAGTGGGGGTCGTTGCGCTAGACTGTTATATAACTTTTCATCCAAAAGGCACAATTCCGAACCAGTATCTACTAAAATATCAAACGGTATTTGACCTACGAGTCCTTTGACCTTGGGCAAAATACTAGCGACATTAATCGAATTAACCGAACTATTTTACAGTAGTGATCAATTTTAAACAAAACGGACATGGTTGGGGCTTCGCCGAATAAGGTTTGACCGCTTCCTGCACCGGTGTAGCAGTCACGGCTGGTTTCCCCGTACGGCTCTACCGTAATAAGGGTTCCGCCCCCGGAACCCCCGGGCACGGGTCCCGCCGCGACTTTGCAAAATCCGAGTTAGTATGGTTCCCTGCTCGGCAATACCGTTGGGTATGCCCCACTAAAGCCCACAACGATAACAAGTCGCGTCGGCGTATGGATTCATATTTGACTCGTCTGGTTCAGTTGCACGTCGAGTAAGCTGAAGGTGTTGCAGTTGCGTGCTAATTCCTTGCAGACCAGCTTCAACTGCCTTCAGCCTGTCGTCAAAACTCGGGTGGTGGGTGGTGAGCGAGCAAGTTGCCGCCGCCTGCATTGGAGCGCAAGTGGCCGACTCAGCTCCACGCACGGCACCAACCATACTTTTGAAACTAGCCTCAAGATTATCCTGCAAACTTTTTAGTTTACTGTCAATTTTGTTAGCTTCTGATGGAATTAGCAGCGATGCAACCTCTTCCAGCTTAGCGGCCTGTACTATATCGTCAAAGGTCGCAAATTCACGACGCAACAGCACTCTACTCATAGAAGGTTTACATTGATAAATGAAGTGTGGCTTCAAAATTTGTTTGCGTTCGTCAATGGTTTTAGTCGGGTACGCCTTACGCGCTAAAGCCAGTAAGGCTTGGCCAAATTGCTCGACTGTTTCATCCTGCCCCTGGATTTTGGAGCGCAGACTGTTCCAAGCTAACTCAGACTCACGGGGAGGCCGCAATTTTTGCAAAAACGAAATCTTGAATTGTCGCAAAAGACAATTTTTCATCCTCCGAGAGGCTCTCCCCGCCCGATCTTCAGTTTCCTCATCGAGCAAGCCCGGAACATACGAATCTGCGTTTTTCAAAATCCCACTGATTACCCCGTGAAATCCGAACAAATTCGTCAAAGCCACTGTATA